>APFE030638519.1:0-10883 GCA_000404065.3 Pinus taeda | reverse complement strand
TCTTTTTTAATGATAGTAACTTTGTAGGGGCTTTCAGGGAGATTGATATTCAATGTACCCTTTTCCAATCTTCTATGTTACTTTGAACATGTACAGAAATAAATATGAAAACATAATTGATAATAAGACAAACTCACATAGGTACACAAGTTGTTAAGAATGAATCCAGAATCGTTCAATTATCTTCAAAAATAGATTTGAACATTACAAGCATGTCATTGGTACATTACATGGGTTCAACCCTGACTTCTTTGATATACCAAATACTTATAGATCGAAATTTAAAAATAACTTAAGTCTAAGCCATTCTTTTTACAAAATGAGATAATATCTGAAATTGTTTTTTATTTACAAAAGTAGAAATGGAAAATATCTATTATAAACTAATTTTAATAATCAACACATAATTTTAGGGTGTTGTTTGATGATTTTTGTCTTTGACTGATTTTCTGCTTTCTACTCATATTTCTTAGCTTACAACCCCTCTTTTTATTGTGACTGGTCACTGAATTCCTTGCATTCATTTTACTCAATGAGTTCATGTAACATGTCCTATCTCTTTTCATCTAGGATAGGAAATTTTGTTACCCTCCTATATGCCTCATCTACTTCTGTTTATTTTTCAAAAGTAGGCCTAGTGATGAACAAATGACTAACTTCATGCTGAATGAGAAGCTCATACTCTAGGCCTTCTGGGAAAATTTGGTTTTATTTGTTGCTATCTTGTGCAATTTGTACTAATAGTATTCTAATGGAATCAATTGGCCAGTAGAATGTCTTAGAGCTGGAAGTCGCTTTTGCTATAGAGTATTAAATTTCCTGTGAAATTTTCTAATTTAGGCTTCAATTTATTTCTAACTGTAACATCAATTTTTTCTTTGTCAAAACTCTTCTTACCTCTATGGTAGTATCATTTTTGTCCTAAATTCCAAATTCTTCTAATTCTTATTTAGTTTTGGCATTCAGTACTTTAATTATTTTATTTTCTTCTCCGTGCATATGCTCCAAATCTTCTTTGATTCCTATGATGACTTCCTTTGATCTATCCACCAAATCATCCTCTTCAAAAATAATCTGAATTGATGTCTAGATTTTAGTCATGGTGGAATTGATATCAATCCAAATTTTCTCTTTTGCCTCTACCAATGTCTATGTTAACAGTGACTCATTTTCTTATTTCTCTATCTACCTCGTTAAGCTAAAATTGTTCTGAACTTCAACGAGATATGTGTTGTCAGCCCTTATCTTGTCATTTTGAACTTTCTTGAGTAAAGTTTTGAGTTTTTCAATTTCAATATCTTTCAATGAAAAGTATCCCATAGGTTTTGACAGTTTCTCTGCTGAATTTGATCCTGTGGGATATGTTTCTACTGTAGACACTGCTACTCTAGAAATTGATGGTGTTGAAGTCACTATTGTGGAAGTTTTTGCTGTAGTACTAAGTTGTAGCTCTTTTTCAATGATTAATTTTTCCATTTATGCTTCCATCTTATATATCTGTATATTATGTTCAAAAATCATCTGAAGCATATTCTCCTTCTCCATCTCTAACGGATTAACTTCTTGGGCCTGCGGATGTTGAGTTGTTGGAAGCTTCAACTATCTCCTCAATGCTTGAATATCAACATTTATACTCTTGATGATTTCCTCAATTTCCTTTATATACATAGGATCTAGTCCTAATTTTATAACTAAATCTTCAAGTCCTTTGATTTTGGTGTCCCTTGCTGAAGAAGATATCCTCTCGAATAATTGAGAATGAATGTTATTGAGACAAGCTTGTAACTTGGAAGGTTCCATGGAAAAACTTGTTAAGGATGAATATATCATTTCCCTACTTTCTTATCAAGGTCAATCTGGCCAATAGGATGAATTTTATTTATGTCAAATGAAAATATAGAAGTTTTATAATCTTCAACAGATTTAGGCACTGGGACCTTTGGTTCCAAGAATACTAATTGGAACTGGCCTTTTTCATTCTCAAGGGCCAAAAGTAATCTGGTCTGAGTTGAGGAAGTCTGCTTCCAAAGTTTTTCATATGTTGAAGTCTTTAAAGTCTCATTTTTCTTCATTTCTAAGAAATTGGCAAACAATACTTTCTTGTTTTGGAGAAGAATGAGAAGAAGGTGATTCTAATATGTCTTCGGAAATTTGTTGTAATGAAAAAGGAGACCATGCTGATATTACCACTATAGTAAGTTTTTCAGAAGTTTGAGCTTTTGAAGATTCTTCTTTAATGGGTACAAATTTCATCATTTTGAATACTTTGAATGCTAATCCTTAAAAACTATGACTCTGCTTGTGATATACTTTCTCTTAGTCTCTTTAGTTCTTTCTCTATCATTCTTGAAGTTTCCAATGTTGTTTGACTGGAAACTGGCTTTTCAATCCCCTGTAATATATTCCTTGTCTAGTCTTCCTTGTTGGCATACTGCTCAATTTCAGGTTTTGCCACATGCATATATGGTGCAAATTTTTTAGCAATCCTCATTGAGGAGATTACTCCTAGTGGATCATATGACCAAGTAAAACTTAATTTAAACTTCATCTGGCTCAATAAGTCATTGACCTCTTTCTTTGTAGCTCTAGTATTGACTATAAATTGGCCAACTTGCACTTTCAGTTTAAACTAAGCCTTTTGTTTTCTAGAAATAAAATGAACCTCATCCATATTTTCAGCATTTGCAAGATGTACTACAATGCAAAAATCCTCATGTGGAGAAACACTGGAAATTTGTATGGTTGAAGATCATAGCAATAAATTCTAAGTTTAGTGAAATTCTGGTATAAATACCAATGTCCAAATTTTTTATGTTCACATAGACGTAGAATTCTCTTAATCTCTGTTAAAATTCTAGGGATTGCATCGCTATTTAACAAACAAGTAGCTATATACAAGAATTGATTTACAAAATCACTGAAAGAAAACTCTTAAGAGATTTTCCTGACCAAATATGTCTAATGAATTACTAACAGAGGTTTACCTTTAGCATCCAACTTTTTCAAGGGAAAGTTGAATCTTTCAGATTGATAATATAAAAACAAGTAAACCAAAACTCCATGGTGTTTAAATGATCCTTCTCCGTTGAACTTTAAAAATTGGTTATGAATAGTATCAGAAAAAAATTTGTTGCAGTTAAACATAATTGACGGTTTTTTTCCAGAATAAAACACTAATAGAAAATACAAAATGACTTAATCAACCCATTGGTCACTAGCATGTCCTAACAGACAAGACACTAAGGAAATAACCTACCTAGACATGTCAGGAAACGTTGTAGAGGGATAGGGAGGGTTAGTTCTGGGTAATTTTGAGTTTTCCGATAAAAATGATTCAAAAATGTGAGCTCTATGTGGGAAAGTGAGTTTTTGGTAGATTTCCATTAAAGCATCAGAGGAAAAACGGTGTACGAAAGCTTGAGGATTTAGCTGAACGGATAGGAAAATCGACTCAGTTGTAATATGAAAAATGGTTTCATTGTTCTGATAAATTACAACTCTTTGAGTGGGAATATTTTTTATTTGATAGCAGTGTTTATGAGGAATGAATAACAGTTTCTTTGGGGTGTAACCCTTATTGGCGCAGGGTGTTAAATATGATTGAACATTGGCGCAAGTTTTAAATATGCAACACTCATGTGCTTAATGTAGTGGGAGGGATAATGTCAGCTAAGAGTATCAGAATGTTGGTAGGAAGTAAGAATAATAGAATGTGGGTAGCGATAGAACAAATAGGTGTATGAGTGGTTTGCTGCGGAGGGGGTGGTGTGTATCATTGTAAGTGGTATATGGTGGAGGGTGGCCACAATAGCCACAAAGCCACCACATATTAAAAGCGATACAAATCAAGTCCGCTTTACAGAACACCCCCCCCCCTCCCCCGACCCCTGTTAATGTTTGAGGATGTAGGGGGTCCTGATATTAGGCACGGGTTATTAATCAAAGTGGGCTTGATCTCTGTCGTTGATTCATGTGCTTTCACTAATTGCTGACGGGTGGTGGTCAATTCAAACAATTTTATTATTAAATAGAAAAAAAATTAAACTATGAGGGGCGACATTTTAATTCCACGCTTTTTTTAGATTTTATTTTATTTATTTTTCTCTCATTTTTCATTCTTTTATTTTTTGATCTTTTATTTCATTTTTATTTCTTTTGTTTCTTTTCTCTTTTTATATTTTTTGTATTTTTTTTTCTTTCTCTTTTTTTTTTTTAATTTTTATTTTTCTCTATTTTCATTTTTTTTTAACATAAAGGGAAAACTAGAAAATATTCATAGGGTAAAAATAAGTTACAACATAACCCATAGTTACAAGACAAGTTGCAATGAAGTTGGGACATAGAAGGAAATAATCTTGGCATTAGGGGCTAGTGACGACACCCTAAACCCAGAGATTTTAAATGAGGGGCATACTAAAAATCTTGGGTTACAAGTCTCAGGGTGACTCCGCATGGTGGGGCTAGTCGAATGATCTGTGAAAAATAATGAAGGGGAAAGTCCAAGTCAAATGTAACAAGAATTATGGGTTCCACAGGGACCGAGGGCCTTTAGTGGGACCCAAACCAGCAAGGAAATTAACAAAGATTTGTGCACGTGAACTAACAGGCAGAATTTTGTCCCACTCTCCCGACAATTTTAAATATAGTTGAGGATGAAATTTCTAGGAATTCTACCACAGTGACATGGTCGATGTGGGATAGATGAACGAAGACCAAGTGAAATAGGTCCACACAATCTCATTTGAATTTAGATATATGAACAACATAGATCTAACAACTATTTATCAGATATTTGTTTTGCCATTTTTCTGTGAACAAGTAACACATCTGAGAACTATTTCTTTGATTTGTTAACTAAAATTTTATTCTAAATTCAAGTTGGTTTATGTTATGATATCTTTCTCTTGATTAGGACAATGAGTATCCTTTCCTAATCAAGATAGATTTACATTTAATTTTGGTGATTGCGTCCTAGATTAGTTTTCATTTTCATTTATGAAACATTTGTAGAAGTCTCTTTCACAAAAGAAAAAACATTGGTGGCTTCACTAAGCCCTTATGTCATTTTAAGGACCATTTTATTGCAAGCTAGCTGCAAGAGGGTAAGCTTGATACCCCTTCTTGTTGATAAGTAATTAGAAATGTCACAAGTCATTAGGGAGATTGAGGGGTAACTAGACCTATTTTAACTAGTTAGAATCACCATCCCAAATTGATAAATACCTAATTGGGTCTGTAAGTAAATGATCTCCCCAGTGTCGATTATGGTCATTTTTTGCTAATGTTGATTTGGTCATTATGGGCATAACTATAGCATCTTAACATTGTTCTACTCGTCAATATCATTCCCATGGCGTAAAAATCACTTCAATTAAATTTCATCTGTAGAATTTGTGCCTCCTATAAGTTAGTATACTTTATTGATCGCCATGGTACTAATAAGTAAGGAAAATTTTAAGGATGGAAGTATATCTTAAAGTTTAGAAACCTTGGCAAATCTTACTAGTCCCTAATATGCAAACTATAATATATTTGGATATATCTCAAAAAAAATATTCAAATTTCTAATGATTTTATTTATAACGTTGTTGTAGTTGCTACAACACCCTCCAAAATTTTGGCTTGCACTCAAATTTTGGAGCCTTCCTTGGTCTTTTCCTTAATTGTTGCAAACATTCTAAGTCATTCCATGAGCTTCCTCAAAGTTCTTTCCCCTTTTTGCTTGTTGGATTAACTGACATATTTTGGCATGTTTGATTGTTATGTAATAATTAAGAGACTTTTATGGTGGTTTTGAAGGTCATTCTTTGTGTAAATGAGATTTCATAACCATGTAAATATCTGTCACACTCATACACAAAGTCATGAGAGTTGTTGCACAAGTGTCGTCACATTCTTCCCAATGTCTATGTTAAGTGTTGCACTTGTCGTATATTGTCATGAGCCACTCACACATAGGGGAATGCTTTGTGTGTTTGTTATGATGATCTATGTTGTTGTGTCGTCAAAGTATGCTATGTTTGTGATCACAATTCAAGTTCACCATGAATTGATTTCCCTTCCTGCACTTAGCCATTTTCGGAAAATATTTATGATCGGTAAACTTAGCTTCACTGGGCCCTAACTAAGCTGTGCACTGTGCAGTCTCAACCCTCATTGATGTGACCTTGCTGTCTAGAACTGTGTACTGTGCAGTCACTTTCCTCTAGGCCTGTGATTCTGCACAATTTCGTAGTCAAGCAACCTCCCTTAAACCCCATAATTGTTTAGTTGTGCCTCCCAATATGCCTTGAACTACATGCCTCGCACCTTCAACCCTCAAAGCTTTTACCTTGCCTAATTGAACTACACAGTGCATAGAGAGCCCACCGTTCCTTGGCCTCCAAAACTATGTAGATGCTTTCTCTTGTGGCCTTCCCTCAGGCGAAAGTCAATGCCTTCATGAATTGCACATATTTTCCCTTTAGGCCTTTCTATTAACTAAGCCCCCCTTACGTCTTGAAACTGCGGAGTATGTCCTCACACGGCCTCGTCCTGCAAGAAACATTGCCTAATTGAATTGTGGATTTCTGACCCTTGGTGGGCACTGCACAATTTTTTGTTAGGTCCCTATACTACTAGTGTAACCCCTTATTGTTATTAGTACAGCCCCCTTATTATATTGTTGTGCCTATGTAGTCCCCATATCGTTATTATTGTGCCCCATAGAAGCTCGCTATTGTTATTATTGTGTCCTTACATTATTATTGTTACGTCGGCTCTGATTATATTATGACCCCTTAGACTCCTATATATAGAAAGGAGGTCTTGTCATTTGTATCATCGATGAATTGTTCATTGGTGTAATGTAAAGGAGGTTCCCCCCTCGAAGAGGCTTATTTCTAAGGAGTTGATCTATCTTTTCTATCTTTTTGTGAGATGGTTGCATAACATTTGGTATCAAAGCTTTGGATTCTAGGGTTTCGTTGCTCCAAATAGGTCAGCGTGGAATTGTGGATATAACTTTATTTCTACAACGTTTCAAAAGCTAAAAAGAAACCATTTGATAGGAAATCTCATTGAAACTCTGGTCCGAATTTTAGATCTTGTCTCGCTATTTTTTCTGTGATATGATTTGAGGAATTTAGGGTTTTTGTAAGCTCTAGAATTTCATATAAAATAAGTCATCATGGAAGTCTCACAATAATTTGTTCACTACGAAGTGTTAGAAGCTAAAAAAAAAACATATGAGAAGAAAGGGTCTGAACCGCAAGTCTGAATTCCAGATCTTGTCTTGCTATATTTTAGGATATATGATCTAAGGAAGTTAAGCTTTTTGAAGACTCCCAAATTGCATCTTAAACAAGTGACCTTGGGAAAATCGGCATAACTTTCTCTCTAAGCATCAGATTGAAATTTCATAAGTAGTTACAGAAAGATGACAGACTGTAGTTTCCTATTTCTATTTTTCAAATTCGAAGTTCAAAATAGTGACACGTGGCACTTCATACAAGTTCGCTCTTCTAAAAAGGTATATAATTAGGCCATCTTGGGAGATTGTACATAACGCTTTCTTGGAGAATCCGATTTCGAATAGACTGGTGGCATTGGAAAGAGGACACTGAGGGCTACTGCAGGTTGTGATTTCAGATTTAGAAAATTCAAAATTATAGAGTTACATTCGCTTCAAGATTGAGTTCCTAAAATAAAAAAAAGGGAATACGAGGAAGTTTGATGGCAATGATCCCGTAAATTGGATACTACAGATGGAGCAATATTTTGATCTACATGAGGTGCAACTGTTACAAGAGGTACGTATTGCATCTTCATATTTAGAACTTGATCAATTTTTATGGTATAAAGGGTTGTGTTCTCGTAAAGCACTTGTCACTTGGTCAATTTTCACGGAAGAAATGATAGCACATTATGAGGATACAAAGAGTAACACCTTCTTTAGCTAATTGACAAATCTCAAACAAAAGGGTTCAATGGTAGAGCACATTGAGGATTTCAAAAAATTGAATATAAGAGTAAATTATATTTTAGAGAAGAAAAGGATTGATGTTTTCATAGGGACTTTAAAGGATAACATTCAACATGAGGTTCATCTTTGGGAACCTGATTTATAGGAGAAGGCATTCAAGTTGGCAAGAAAAATTGAAAGCGGAATTATGGAAACAAGGAATTACCACTCACAACTATAAAAATGGAAGTTTTTTTTCTTCTAGACTTCCACAACCTACAAGGTTTACATGACAATAATTGGAAGATAAAAGAGAAAAAGGACTTTGTTATATTTTTGATAGCACATACACAAAAACATTGAAGCCCCCACAATGGCGATCTATGATGGTGTTCAAGTTTGTTTTCAACATTTCATTTCTTCCAATGCTTGATCTTCATAATAATGCCACATCATTAGAGATATTGATGTTGATGATGATAAAAACAAAAACGACAACAACAATAAAAATAATCTAATATTAAGGTTAGGGCCAAACGAAACATTGAATTAATGAATGAGAGTGCTTCTATTTCAACTATGTTCTAACATTGCACCTCTTCAATAATAACTTAATGATATTAAATGACCCCAAATAATAATACTAACAATATCTCTATCCTTCAGACTAATTATGTTGTCTATGTATTTGCTATATATCTCCTCTTTCCTTTGTAAATTTTTCTATTTGTTTATTGAAATTTGGAAACTTGTTATCTCCTTCATTTTCAAAATGAAACTAGGGCTTCATTTTGGTTAAAATGTTTCATCCTCGTTTGATAAACTTAGTTAATCCCAAAAATGCTACTAGAAATAGGCTACTTTACAAGTAGTTTCATAGTGTCTCTTTGTTTAAGAGATTTTCTATTCATTCGCTAGGTTGCATTGTGGTGTTTGAGTCAATATCTTTGTTGTAGTATTTTAGTCAATCTTTTTATTTAATTCTATAGGTCTCTACATTTTATTCCGTATATGTGGCTCTCCATGGGTTATTGTTAATGTGTTTTCATTTCACACATCAAAATGAGTGATTCTAAAACAAGAAGCTTTTATTCAATTTAAATGTTCCAAATCTTCTTGATGTAAGGCCAGTGAGGATGTTGTCTCTTTTTAAAAGAGTGAAGAAAAAGAAAGATATTATAACAAAAGAAATTGATCTTTCTCATATTCTCAATAGATGTCCCTATACCTTAGGTTCATTCAACAATTTAAAGAATAAAAAACAAAGGTCATATATCAAATATATTATTATTTTCCCCACTTATCTTTATTACTTACCTTTTCGTCATTATTTCTATTATTTATGTCATTTATCTATTTATAAAGTTCATTATTTGAACATTTTTACTTTAATATTTGAACTTTTTACCTTAACCTTTTTATTTATTTTTACCTTATTCCCTTTCTCCATAAGTTTTGTAGGTTTGTATTTCCCTAGTCTACATGAGGGAATATTTGGCATTTTCTCTTACAATTGAATTTTATTCCATATTTGAACAATGTTGAATTTGGGTAATCTTTTGAACTATTGAGCTCCATTTTGTCTTGATTGGGTGAATCTACTTATTGTTTATATATTTTTCTACTTTTGCTCAAGTTAAATTGAGAGTTGGGATGTAGCTCTCTTCCGGATCAAACATTCTTGTCAGTGCCTTCTCTTCCTGATCAAACATTCGTTTGTTTATGTGTAATTAAGTCAAACATGTAAACAGTTTTGTCCTTTTATTGTCGTGTGAATGGCTATGGTTTGACCAGAAGACCGTCATAAATTACGAAAATGTCCCACCTATGGACAGATACGAATGGCTATGATCTAAAACCGTAAGTGTAGAAACGACCCATTTAATTAATCATGGAAATGCTCTATCCACTTTTCCACACCACGGAAGAAGAAAGAAACAGTCTAATGTGGAAAACTGAAAGGCATCGACATTATATCTTGAAGGCAAAAATAAAATGCCATCTTTCTTACCAATTTTCTGTAAATGTGTTAGAAAACCTGCACAGATGAATCTAGCTAGTAAAGGTTAAACAGACAGCTTTGCAGAGCAAAAACATTAAAAGAAAATCGAAAGAAGAAAAGAATGATTCATTAGAAAATATTTTACAATGCTCATGATATAGCATTACTGGGTGAAGATCCCAAGGTAATGAACTACAGTGGTGATCAATGAGAAGACTCAACACCTACAACAAGTTCCAGAGATAACTAGTCAGTTGCGGAGTTAAAGAAGGAGCAAATCAAGGAGTAAATCATGCAAAAGGAATCTTGCATGCAAATCCCATGCTCTAACTAAGAGTCCACATGTAGATCTGTAGTAGTTGCATGTAGTTGCATGCTTTAACTAAGAGTCTGCATGCAGTTGCATGTAGTTGCATGCTCTAACTGAGAGTCTACATGTAGGTGTAGTAGTTCCAACACCCCCCTGAACACCACTATGGGGAAAAATAGAAAATGGGCCCCGACAACTAAGGCCAAAGGTCACCCAAAATACAATGCAACATGTATTAAAATTGAGGAAAGAGGGAAAGCCTCGTGGGAAAAACCCCCCTTCAAAATATAATGTAATCAAAAGAAAAGAGGAAGAAAAGACAGTTGCTAAGCAACTGTGTCCTTCACTCCAAGACGATCACGCAGAGAGCGAAACTTCTGCTCAGTGAATGTCTTGGTGAAGATGTCTGCAGTCTGTTCGGCTGAGGGACAAAACTGCAAATCAATGACCCGATCATGTACTAAGTCTCTGATGTAGTGCATATGGATCTCTATGTGCTTCGTCCGCTGTCGCTGTATTGGATCCCTGCAAAATTTGAGAGTGCTTTGGTTGTCACACCAGATGACAATGGGTTGGCGGAACTGAAAGCCCAACTCAGTGAGGAAGTGCTGTAGCCACAGAGCTTGAAT
>APFE030638510.1:0-14117 GCA_000404065.3 Pinus taeda | reverse complement strand
GGGTCCAGCAAGAGATTTCCTCTACTTTGACAAGCTCACCACTCCCACTATGGCAACAAGGAAGGATAGTGATCTCTCCTCACAAGTCAACAATGGAAGTCCTAATTCCAGCAGCATTTACCCTTTAGAATGTTCAGCTTTCAACCTCCCCTCCTCTGGCCCAATGCCTGTATTTATAGTATTCTAGAGGAGGTTATTCAATTCCAACATCAATGGGATACTCCCTCTTTTGGATGGGGTAGCTCCTCTCTTGATGGGATAAGCTCCTCTATCATAGGGATGCATAAACCATCTGGAGGCGCTCAACACACGTCAAAAACTCTTCTAGAAGGCTCTAGAAGTGACCACAAGTAAATTTTTAAAGATGAAACTTGCGCCTTTTGACCTTTACAGGGGTATGCACCCTAGCTTTAGTATACAGAGCGTATTACTTCGCAGGTCTAATGTATTTGGAGTGTGTACACGCAGGCAAGGTAGAGAGAACCTGCGTACCCAGAGATAAACATGTTTTCAAGTGACTTTCTCTCTCTTTGAAGTTTTGACATGAAGAGCAGAGGTATGGGGCTTGACAAAGAGGACAATGTGGCTATTGATGAGGCCACATAAACTGCAGATAGTCAAGGTGACAAAATTCAGTGTAGCACCCCCTTTTCCCACATCTGTACAATTAGTCTAGGGTGGTCTACTGCTTCATGGTCAAATTGGTAACAGTACAAGCAACATGTTATGGTTGGGTTCGCGCAATCATGCACGTAGTGCCCAGGTCCTCCACAATTATAGTAGATTAATTGTCCCCGCACCCGTCTAGGTCCCATTCCCCTCGTCCATACCCTCATCCATCTAATCTACCCCGCGCTATTGCTACAGCTAGATCTTGACCTCGCGCCTCTGTCTGCATCCTATAAGTAGGTGTCTGATCCATCAACAACTCATAACTTTAGTAATTTCATTCATCATGGCCCATCATCCTACAAAAGTTGCAAAATAACTGCTGGGAGGGTTGTCTCAAGTTCTCCAATAGATGATAGTTGTCTGTGGCATGCATTCCTCCCACCTGACATATTGCACACTAGAGTGTGGGTGCCATGCTTGGCCCTGCTTGTGCCTCAGGTCGCAATCGCATTGGTCCACCCACCAAGTAAGTTGTAAAGAGCAGACAATGATCCTTATCATGGCCCTGGCCCTTACATTTGATGCACAACACCTCTTCGTGCGCCTCTAACCGAGGCGCTTAACCTTGTTTCAAACTTCACATCTCTAAGCATAGGTTTTGTATTTGTATGTGGATCTGTTGAACTCCCAACCCTGGATCCTATATTGGAGTTTCATGCAATCTCATTGTTGTCTCTAAAGCTTCAACATGGGTTGAGATTTTTTCTATGATAGCACCGTCCTCATATGTAGTGTCAAAGATGCCACAAACCACATGCAGTGTTGCACATTCGTCAGCATCATGTTGGCCTCACAGATTGTACTCTTAAATCTCTGATCCAGATCCCACGAGGTTTCACTAGGCAACATTGCGATCTCCTTGAACCCAATGATCAACTGTGTTTCCGATTTTGGTTAGCTAAATTATTTTTCAATGCATCCTGAATCACCATTATTCCCACATTTAGGTGATCGCTAGAGTACTTTATATACCATGTCAACTTGTGCTCCCATAGCACGCTAACCAGAGTAACCCTTTTGATGTTATCATCCATTATGCCTTGGGCTTCCCATACACCCTTTACCATGAACCAGAACTGATCTAGTTCCTCATTTCCTATGCCTCTAAATACTGGCAGCTTCACCACACTTGCCATCCCAACCTTTAGTGGTGGCAGAGGTGGGGTAGGTGAAGATGGGTTTGATGTAGGTGAAATAGTTGATGGCCTGGACAGTGGTGGTATCAGTGGAATGCGCGACTTTATCAATTAGACTGTGCTTATCAGAGAGAACCCTGCGAGCTCCTCTTCGCTTTCTCATGAAAGTGAAATTAGAGGACTATTTTTTAATCTTTCAGCCCCTCAATAACCTTGTCCGCTCCTCATTACCCCAGACATCAATGGATGTGCATAACCCTTTTCTCACATAATATCATCTTAATCCAAGCATTCAACGATTTGATGTACTTACCCTGCGGTCCATGGAGAAATTTCCTTTCTACTTCATTGTAGCTCACAATTGTGTCTATCATGAATTCAGTCATAAATCCTCCTATTATTTGATCCAACCAATGATATACTTCCTGTGTGATTTTATCTTGATATGCTTCCAGCCTACACACCAACTTCGATGTCTACACAATGGGTTGATCCAGTCTGCACCTTCCCTGACTATCGGCTAGCCTCGTGATCCACTCGTACAACTCTATCGACAAAGACGCAAAGAAGATCTCATGGATTTATGTGTATATGTAGCGATCCAACCACCTTTCCTCAGATATCCATGGATTTGTGTTTTCCTAAACGACGAACTCGTGAAGCTTCTAATCCAACCAATCTTCAAGCTCTGCTTTCATAGGGTTCCAGTGTTCCAACATCAAACATCCTTTAGGCAGATCTCAACCCCAACAACGAAACCATTTGTTGGCTTGTTAGGTCTTGACCCAGGTTTTAGAAGTGGTTTAGCCGAAAAAATCCAGCACTATCGACCCTTTTGGCAACAATCTGCAGAGCGTGGATTGAAGTCTCTCCCAAGGTAGTATGGGAGAGTGCTGGAACCAGGTTTCCGCACCCTTGGGATGTCTTGATGTGGACTAGACGGATAGTGAACCATCTGTGGCCTTGCGCGACTCTGTACTACTATTGGGCTCCACGTAGATCTGCACATGTGCGCTTCCTTATTGAGGAATTTACTACAGATATGATCTTATTCTTACAGTGTTTAATCAAACATTTAACAATAAAACCTAGTGCGCACAATCATAATTCTTAAAGAGAGTGCATAAATTTAGAACATAAGCAATAGATAAATTCACGATAAAGCAAACATTGATTCAGAAATTCTTATCTTTATTTATCTTTCGCCAATACAACCAGATCTTCCCTACGCACTCAGCTGCAAGGGTCCACGCACACATCTGTAGAGCCTTTATCTATCTACCAACACCCTTGACTTGGACTTAAAAATGTTGAGGGACTATTGTCTTCATAAACACATTCCATTGAAGATCAAAACCAAAACTGACTTCTTACCATAGAGCCTTGTTCTATTTATACATTTCTGTGGTACGCGGACCATGGGCAGGCCGACTCACTTTCTATTTTCCTACATTATTTTTGGGTGGACAACCCTTTGACTTGACTCATTAAAATTCATGCTCCATGCACCTCGTGGAACCTTTACCATATTTTTACCAAAAATTGTGGGCTTTGAGCCCCAAAACTGTTACATCGGTCCTCCGCTACCCAACAAATTGGATAAAACATTTGGATCCTATCCTTCCCTACATAAGAGTTTTCACCACTTATCATTTGATCTTATCCCTCCAACCAAAGGTGGATCTCTAACCTTAGTTTGGTAATTAGATACGAACTGTGAACTTACACTTCTTGTTTATATGTTCCCATCCTTCTATGTCATTGGGAGTTGAATTTCAGAGAGTGATTCTTCCCTTATACTGTTGTAGTGAGTGGTCATCATCTCATGCATTAGGGTACTTGGAGGTGCATAGTGTGACAAGGAAAGGACAAGTCAACAAATCGAAGGAGCTCTTCTACAAGATCAACTACTATTTATGGTTGTAATCTCCTTCCATTTTTATTAATGAAAATAATTCATTGTTTTCCTATATGTGATGTTGTTATTTCATATATTTCAATAACATGTTGATCCATTGAGTGAAGTACATATATGATACTACATAGATCTCGTAGTTTCTTGGCTTGTGTTATCTATCTGTGAAGGTTCTATTTTGGCATTTGGAGTTGGAATTGGAGCTTCCAAGCTAAAGAAGGAGCAAAGCATGTGAAGGATTCCAGGTAGGCCTCAATCCATCATCTATTTAGTTTAAGGAAAATAATTGTGTTCCTTGTCTTTCTGTTTTTCTAGGTTATCCACCAACTTAGGGGAGATACTTCTTTCTGGAATCGTAAATCCCATATAACACTAGTTAAGCTAGATGGCTGGCCACAATGAACAAGTTTTACTTAGAGATTAGGTAAATTATATGGCGACTATGAGTTCTTATGGGACATATTTATAGGAGAAGATCTTGTAGGTAGGTCGGTAGGATGACAGGTACAGGGAGCTTAATCAAATGTTTTAATACGGTATAGGTGATCAGGATGTGGACTATCATCTCACGATAGATGGTTTGATCAGATTTATGGACAAGATATATGTGCTAGATAGTAGTGATATCAAGAATACTATCTTCACATAATTTCATGCAAAATTTTATTCAGTTCACACAAAATACCATAAGACATTGACAATAGTGAAGAAGTTTTATTATTGGTTGAATATGAAGACAGAAGTGGGAAAGTTTTTTTCAAGGTGCTTAGCTTGTCATCACATGAAGGCAGAGTGTCAGCATCCTAGTGGGTTACTACAGCAGATTCTAATTCCATAGTGCAAGTGGGAGGTGAATTCCATAGATTTTATCACAGGTTTCCTGAGGACATCTAGGCAACATGATTCTATTGGTAGGCAGGTTAACAAAGGTTGCGCACTTCATTACAGTGAAGTCCACTTATTTATCTAGCAATGTAGCATAGGTCTTCACAAAATATGTAGTAAGGATGAATGGTGTTCCGAGGAATATTATGTCAGGCAGGGATTCCAAGTTCACTTCCAAGTTTTGGAAGGAATTGTTTGTATGTTTAAGTACAGTGTTGGGCTTTAGCACAACTTATCATCTGTAGAGAGATGAACAGACAAAGAAGGTCAATAGGATATGAGATGGAATGTTGAGGATGTATGTGATGCATTAATAGAGGAAACATGAGGAGTACCTTCCGTTGATTCAGTTTTCTTATAAAAATGGGTACCAAGAGTCACTCAAGATGAGTCTGTTTGAGGAACTCTATGGACGGAGTTGTAATAATCCCATCATTTGTAGTGATTCAGTGAAGATGATTTTGATTGGACTAGACATGTTGGTAGAGATGGAACACGAAATGTAGGAAATCAAAGAGAATTTGAAGGTAGCACAAGATAGGCAGAAAACTTATACTTAGAATAGGTTGTTTAAGGATTTTCACGTTGGGGAACAAGTGTAGTTACATATCAATATAAATAATATCTCCTTGAGGAGTGGATCATATGCCAGGATGTCACCTCGGTTTTCTAGACCTTTCAAGATTCTTAAGAGGATTGGACCAGTTTCCTTTGGATTTTCACTACCTCCGACGGTGAAAGTCCATGATGTTTTACATCTATCATTTGTTAATAAGTATGTAAAAATATGTTCATCATGTGATTGAATGGTATGTATTGCAAGTGGAGCCAACAGGATAATTCTAGTTGGAACTTGAATGTATTTTGTAGAGAAATATGCTCATGCTCAGAAACCAAGCAATCAAGTAAGTTAAAGTACAGTGGAAGCACTTTGGGCCCCATCAAGGGACATGGGATATGGAAAATCGGATGCAGACTATATACCTATATCTATTCCTTGGTTGAGTGAATGATTTTTGCAAATGTTTGGGTGTGATGTCTTGGTATATGTATATATGTATATGAACATAAATACCGCCATGACCTCTGTTATAAATCTAAAATAAATGGTGTGGTTGTCATGTTGTTATGTTATCATGTTGGTTGTTTCTCAATGGGTTTATCATTGTAAATACGGAAACAAGCTAAGTTATAAAGCTCTATGGCCAATTTGTTTTAATTTTGAACTGTCTTGTTGGTTGTAGGTGTCGTTGAACACCATGGATGGTGCTTCCCCATGGGGGGCGTTTTGTAACAACCTTGGTGAAAATTCCTTGTAAACAAATTTAGTAAAGGTAAAATAATAACCACAATCATGGGGCACTTATTCCAAGCTCAATGTTGGGAAAGACGTCCTAGTGTGGTTCTTCATCTGGTTATTATGGATAAGGAACTTTGCAAAGGCAATGACAAAGGATTTGGAATGAAAAAATGGCATTTTTGGCAATTTATTTATGAAAATAATGGATATTAGGATACATAGAAGATGAAAGATCACATGTTTCATGTGAGCAAGAACATGAAGGAAAAATAATGGAAAACTGAAGAAAATAGAGGCCTCATTAATAGAAAGGCTTCTGAGGATTAGTTGGTACCTTTTGTCAGTTCAGTTTTGGAGTGCTTTTCTCTCTATTCTCTCTCTCTCTCTCGCACACACTCTTCGATAGTTATATTTTTCTTGGAGCAGTTTAGAATTAGATCAAGAAAATAAAATAAGGCAAAGGGAAGAAAACATCAAGGAAGGAAGATCATGATCAACTATCTTCAACTGATTATTTGTAGGTATCGAGTTTCATGTATGATTTTCTTTCTAGTTTTGGCATGCATTGTTAGGCATGTGTATTCCTAGTTCTGTTGTTGTCATGGGCATGTGATTTTCTAGTTGTGACATTGTTCTTCAGCCTTGCCTTACCATCTTTGCATAGCTATGGTGTGGTGGAATCTACTATATTTGGCTGAGCTAGATTGCTGGATGGACTCAAAGTTGAGTGGGGTGGTCTCTAAAATAAAGAAGACAAGGCCTAGGAATCCTTGGATTGGTGTAGGTGGGATTTCAGTAAAGCTATATTTTGCGTGCCTTGTTGGGCCTATGGATCCTCGACTAGTGAATGGTGAGATATATGGTAAATCCTAGAGGTGTGTTCCCTTGATCAAGCATAAGAATTCTCGATTGGTGAATGGCCGAATATATAGTAAATCCTAAAGGGTGTAGTCTTGATTAGGCTTAGGAATCCTCGACCATTGTATGGTGGGATTTACAGTAAAGCCTAGAGTCTAGGAGGTAGGAAAATTCCTCACGGTGTAGGTGGAGGCATCCAGAGGAATCTATGCTTGCTTAAGGCCAATGGTAGGGTGGGATTGCTGTAAATCTTGGTTCTATTGATGAGGGTTGTTGTGTTTTATCCACATAAATATCTGGTTGATTTTTGTTATCATACCCACATTCATGCTTGGAATATGGCATGGGGGTGATTGGTTGAAAGACATATTTGGTCCATCCAATCTATGGTTGGTGGTTCATAAAAGTCCCGAACCTGGTTTGCTTATCCATTCATTAATAAGAGTTTCTTTTCACTGGTATGTCATGTGTAAATGTACTAGTGCATATGTGATATTTATAGTTATTGTATCCTTGATATTTATGTTGGTTATATTCTAGTTATGAATATTTTTTATGGCAATTATGATGTATGGATCTCATCATGTTTTTATTAGTAAATGAATGAACATTGATTATATGGCCTAATATATGATAATGAAGATATTGTAATGAGACATCAATGCTTCTTTGTGAATCTCAGATAATTATGGGACCACTATGCTAAGATCTGTTGTTATGACCTATAGAATTCATATTTGTGACATGTTTGATGAAATGCATGTCATGGCTAGTAGAGGTAAGTTAAAGTCATTGTTCAAATGTTTGATTTATTAACCTTGTATTGGTGTTTTTTATCATTATTGAAGGTTTCATGGAGTTCTAGCCAGTGGCCTGAGATGTAGCCATTAAAAAGTGGCTCAGAATCCGGGGTCATTGTCTCATAACTATTTGAAAAATTCCATAGTTATTGGCTTTCCTTGATGTGGGCACGAATGGATGCCTTTAGTCACATGCATTTCCTATCAAGGGAGTGGCTAAGGTCCCATATCGGTAAGATTTAAAGTTGCCTCAGGGGTTGGTCACCTTGAAGGGTTGGTTAGTTCCAGAAGGTTCTATAGCATGTGTGGAATATCAGTTTGGTTTATCTTTTTCAATTCTACTTCTGTAACTTTACATGGGGAGATCAATCATATCATAGTAGCCTCTCATCACATGTTTACCCTAGTGGGTAAGGTAGCTTAGATAAATTTTGGAGTAGGGTGTTACATAAATGCACTACAAACAAAGATAAACGAAGATGTTGGGACCTCTAAATCAATCCTATAGAGTATGTTATCACCCAAATTTTTTCAAAAGAATCATTGTGTCAACTCTGCTTTTGGCCATGATTTCAAGGAGGTCTAAAGGTCATTTTAGTCTTGATGATGGGTAGGTGATAAGTGAAGAGTCTCATTTTCATATCCAAATGAAGTTAAATCAGCCTTGTTCCATGTCGTAGAAGTATCACATGCTATTTAGAACCCATATCTTTAACCATTTGAGAGCTATGTTGAAAAAAGAGCATACAAAGGAATGTGCAGTTTCGTATCACGCTACGAAAACAAGCTAATTTCGTAGCGGACTATGAGGAAAAAACCTTGTTTTTCTATTTTTAGTAGTAACCTTCCAAGGGGATTCTTGAGCAATTGTAAACTCATTTTTGAAAATTGAAAGAGGTTTTTCTTACAAACATTCCTATCTACAAAAACCTTTTCCATTTTGGTAATAGCTATCAAGGATCAAGAGATAAGAGCTTCCATAAATGTTTCCTTCGCACGCTCCAAATTAAATTCAGGTCATTTTGTATGGGCCTTGCGAACCCATGCATCGTCCTCCGATTGCTTCCCCTTATCTTCTCTTGTAGTTGTACCACTTCTGAGCATCATGTTCATGTTAGGATCTTCCTCGTGCAGTTTAGCCTTCATCATTTGGATGTTTTGAGTGGGAGTAGCCTGAAGCACCCCTTTTTCCAACATCTGTACAATTAGTCTAGGGTGGTCTACTGCTTCATGGTCAAATTGGTAACAGTACAGGAAACATGTTATGGTTGGGTTCGCGCAATCATGCACGTAGTGCCCAGCTCCTCCACAATTATAGTAGATTAATTGTCCCCGCCCTCGTCTAGGTCCCATTCCCCTCGTCCATACCCTCATCCATCTAATCTACCCCGCGTTATTGCTGCAGCTGGATCTTGACCTCGCGCCTCTATCTGCATCCTGTAAGCAGGTGTCCGATCCATCAACAACTCATAACTTTAGTAATTTCGTTCATCGTGGCCCATCATCCTACAAAAGTTGCAAAATAACTGCTGGGAGGGTTGTCTCAAGTTCTCCAATAGATGATAGTTGTCTGTGGCATGCATTCCTCCAACCTGACATATTGCACACTAGAGTGTGGGTGCCATGCTTGGCCCTGCTTGTGCCTCTGGTTGCAATCGCATTGGTCCACCCACCAAGTAAGTTGTATAGAGCAGACAATGATCCTTATCATGGCCCTGGCCCTTACATTTGATGCACCACACCTCTTCGTGCGCCTCTAACCGAGGCGCCTAACCTTGTTTCAAACTTCGCATCTCTAAGCATAGGTTTTGTATTTGTATGTGGATCTGTTGAACTCCCAACCCTGGATCCTATATTGGAGTTTCATGCAATCTCATTGTTGTCTCTAAAGCTTCATTATGGGTTGAGATTTTTTCTATGATAGCACCGTCCTCATATGTGGTGTCAAAGATGCCACAAACCACATGCAGTGTTGCACATTCGTCAGCATCATGTTGGCCTCACGGATTGTACTCTTAAATCTCTGATCTAGATCCCATGAGGTTTCACTAGGCAGAATCGCGATCTCCTTGAACCCGATGATCAACTGTGTTTCCGATTTTGGTTAGCTAAATTCTTTTTCAATGCATCCTGAATCACCATTATTCCCACATTTAGGTGATCGCTAGAGTACTTTATATACCATGTCAGCTTGTGCTCCCATAGCACGCTAACCAGAGTAACCTTTTTGATGTTATCATCCATTATTCCTTGGGCTTCCCATACACCCTTTACCATGAACCAGAACTGATCTAGTTCCTCATTTCCTATGCCTCTAAATACTGGCAGCTTCACCACACTTGCCATCCCAACCTTTAGTGGTGGCAGAGGTGGGGTAGGTGAAGATGGGTTTGATGTAGGTGAAATAGGTGATGGCATGGACAGTGGTGGTATCAGTGGAATGCACGACTTTATCAATTAGACTGTGCTTCTCAGAAAGAACCCTGCGAGCTCCTCTTCGCTTTCTCATGAAAGTAAAATTAGAGGACTATTTTTTAATATTTCAGCCCCTCAATAGCCTCCTCCGCTCCTCATTACCCCAGACATCAATGGATGTGCATAACCCTTTTCTCACATAATATCATCTTAATCCAAGCATTCAACGATTTGATGTACTTACCCTGCGGTCCTTGGAGAAATTTCCTTTCTACTTCATTGTAGCTCACAATTGTGTCTATCATGAATTCAGTCATAAATCCTCCTATTATTTGATCCAACCAATGATATACTTCCTGTGTGATTTTATCTTGATATGCTTCCAGCCTACACACCAACTTCGATGTCTACACAATGGGTTGATCCAGTCTACACCTTCCTTGACTATCAGCTAGCCTTGTGATCCACTCGTACAACTCTATCGACAAAGACGCGAAGAATATCTCATGGATTTCTGTGTATATCTAGTGATCCAACCACCTTTCCTCAGATATCCATGGATTTGTGTTTTCCTAAACGACGAACTCGTGAAGCTTCTGATCCAACCAATCTTCAAGCTCTGTTTTCATAGGGTTTCAGTGTTCGAACATCAAACATCCTTTAGGCAGATCCCAGCCCCGGCAACGGAACCATTTGTTGGCTTGTTAGGTCTTGACCCAGGTTTTAGAAGTGGTTTAGCCGAAAAAATCCAGCACTATTGACCCTTTTGGTAACAATCTGCAGAGTGTGGATTGAAGTCTCTCCCAAGGTAATATGGGAGGGTGCTAGAACTAGGTTTCCGCACCCTTGGGATGTCTTGATGTGGACTAGACAGATAGTGAACCATCTGTGGCCTTGCGCGACTCTGTACTACTATTGGGCTCCACGTAGATCTGCACATATGCGCTTCCTTATTAAGGAATTTACTACAGATATGATCTTATTCTTACAGTGTTTAATCAAACATTTAACAATAAAACCTAGTGCGCACAATCATAATTGTTAAAGATAGTGCATAAATTTAGAACATAAGCAATAGATAAATTCACGATAAAGCAAACATTGATTCAGAAATTCTTATCTTTATTTATCTTTCGCCAATACAACCAGATCTTCCCTTCGCACTCAGCTGCAGGGGTCCACGCACACATCTGTAGAGCCTTTATCTATCTACCAACACCCTTGACTTGGACTTAAAAATGTTGAGGGACTATTTCCTTCATAAACACATTCCATTGAAGATCAAAACCAAAAACTGACTTCTTACCATAGAGCCTTGTTCTATTTATACATTTCCGTGGTACGCAGACCATGGGCAGGCCGACTCACTTTCTATTTTCCTACATTATTTTTGGGTGGACAACCCTTTGACTTGACTCATTAAAATTCATGCTCCATGCACCTCGTGGAACCTTTACCATAGTTTTACCAAAAATTGTGGGCTTTGAGCCCCAAAACTGTTACACCGGTCCTCCGCTACCCAACAAATTGGATAAAACATTTGGATCCTATCCTTCCCTACATAAGAGTTTTCACCACTTATCATTTGATCCTATTCCTCCATCCAAAGGTGGATCTCTAACCTTAGTTTGGTAATTAGATACGAACTGCCAACTTACCCTTCTTGTTTATATGTTCCCATCCTTCTATGTCATTGGGAGTTGAATTTCAGAGAGTGATTCTTCCCTTATACTGTTGTAGTGAGTGGTCATCATCTCATGCATTTAGGGTACTTGGAGGTGCATAGTGTGATGAGGAAAGGACAAGTCAACAAATCGAAGGAGCTCTTCTACAAGATCAACTACTGTTTATGGTTGTAATCTCCTTCCATTTTTATTAATGCAAATAATTCATTGTTTTCCTATATGTGATGTTGTTATTTCATATATTTCAATAACATGTTGATCCATTGAATGAAGTACATATATGATACTACATAGATCTCGTAGTTTCTTGGCTTGTATTATCTATCTGTGAAGGTTCTATTTTGGCATTTGGAGTTGGAATTGGAGCTTCCAAGCTAAAGAAGGAGCGAAGCATGTGAAGGATTCCAGGTAGGCCTCAATCCATCATCTATTTAGTTTAAGGAAAATAATTGTGTTCCTTGTCTCTCTCTTTTTCTAGGTTATCCACCAACTTAGGGGAGATACTTCTTTCTGGAATCGTAAATCTCATATAACACTAGGTAAGCTAGATAGCTAGCCACAATGAACAAGTTTTACTTCGAGATTAGGTAAATTATATGGCGACTATGAGTTCTTATGGGACATATTTATAGGACAAGATCTTGTAGGTAGGTCGGTAGGATGACGGGTACAGGGAGCTTAATCAAATGTTTTAATAAGGTATAGGTGATCAGGATGTGGACTATCATCGCACGATAGATGGTTTGATCAGATTTAGGGACAAGATATATGTGCTAGATAGTAGTGATATCAAGAATACTATCTTTAGATACTTTCAAGCAAAATTTTATTCAGTTCACGCAAAATACCATAAGACATTGACAATAGTGAAGAAGTTTTATTATTGGTTGAATATGAAGACGGAAGTGGAAATTTTTTTTTCAAGGTGCTTAGCTTGTCATCACATGAAGGCAGAGTGTAAGCATCCTAGTGGGTTACTACAGCAGATTCTAATTCCATAGTGCAAGTGGGAGGTGAATTCCATAGATTTTATCACAGGTTTCCTGAGGACATCTAGGCAACATGATTCTATTGGTAGGCAGGTTAACAAAGGTTGCACACTTCATTACAGTGAAGTCTACTTATTTATCTAGCAATGTAGCATAGGTCTTCACAATATATGTAGTAAGGATGAATGGTGTTCCGAGGAATATTATGTCAGGCAGGGATTCCAAGTTCACTTCCAAGTTTTGGAAGGAATTGTTTGTATGTTTAAGTACAGTGTTGGGCTTTAGCACAACTTCTCATCTGTAGATAGATGAACATACAAAGAAGGTCAATAGGATATGAGATGGCACGTTGAGGATGTATGTGATGGATTAATAGAGGAAACATGAGGAGTACCTTCCGTTGATTGAGTTTTCTTATAAAAATGGGTACCAAGAGTCACTCAAGATGAGTCTGTTTGAGGAACTCTATGGCTGGAGTTGTAATAATCCCATCATTTGTAGTGATTGAGTGAAGATGATTTTGGTTGGAATAGACATGTTGGCAGAGATGGAACACGAAATGTAGGAAATCAAAAAGAATTTGAAGGTAGCACAAGATAGGCAGAAAACTTATACATATTAGAATAGGTTGTTTAAGGATTTTCAGGTTGGGGAAAAAGTGTAGTTACATATCAATCTAAATAAGATCTCCTTGACGAGTGGATCATATGCCAGGATGTCACCTCGGTTTTCTAGACCTTTCAAGATTCTTAAGAGGATTGGACCAGTTTCCTTTGGATTTTCACTACCTCCGACGGTGAAAGTCCATGATGTTTTACATCTATAATTTGTTAATAAGTATGTAAAAATATGTTCATCATGTGATTGAATGGTATGTATTGCAGGTGGAGCCAACAGAATAATTCTAGCTGGAACTTGAATGTATTTTGCATAGAAATATGCTCATGCTCAGAAACCAAGCAATCAAGTAATTTAAAGTACATTGGAAGCACTTTGGGCCCCATCAAGGGACATGGGATATGGAAAATTAGATGCAGACTATATACCTATATCTATTCCTTGGTTGAGTGAATGATTTTTGCAAATGTTTGGGTGTGATGTCTTGGTATATGTATATATATATATATGAACATAAATACCGCCATGACCTGTGTTATAAATCTAAAATAAATGGTGTGGTTGTCATGTTGTTATGTTATCATGTTGGTTGCTTCTCAATGGGTTTATCATTGTAAATACGGCAACAAGCTAAGTTATAAAGCTCTATGGCCAATTTGTTTTAATTTTGAACTGTCTTGTTGGTTGTAGGTGTCGTTGAACACCATGGATGGTGTTTGTTGCAGGATATTATCCCCTAAGGCTCTTGGGTGGAACCCTAGCAGACTGAAAGTTGTCTAAGTCAAGAAACATACACACACACAGCCGTTTATGCTATAAAAAGCTACTTCTAGGGTGAGAAGGA
>APFE030638508.1:113260-127491 GCA_000404065.3 Pinus taeda | reverse complement strand
AGATCTTAGATTAGGAAGTAACTTCCGGTCAGCCAAAATTTTCAATCCTCTTTCACTCATATGCCCCAATCTTTGATGCCATAAGTGAATGGAACTACTGTCATGTTCAGAGACAGACACATGATCTGACCCAGTTCTACCTTCTAACTGAAATAGATTTCCTACTTTCTTAGCCTTCATCACTAGTAAGATACCTTTATAGATTTTCATAAATCCACCTTGAATTACAGTTTTATATCCATTTGCATCAAGTGCTCCTAATGAAATCAAGTTTTTCCTTAAATCTGGTACATGCCTTACATCAGTTAATATTCTAGTTGTTCCATCAAACATTTGAAGTTGTATGCTTCCAATCCCAACAATATTACATGTTACATCATTACCCATGTACACAACACCATCATCAATTGATCTATATGTTTTAAACCAATCTTTATGTATACACATGCGGTTAGATGCTCCGGAATCTAACAACCAATGTTGATCATTTTTTGAAGCATTAACAGACAATACCTCATCACTCATACCTGAAACTGAACCTGTATCTGTGGTATTGGCTTCCTTCTTTTCTGTCAAAGAGCCCTCTTTATCAGCCTGCTTTCGCTTCCAACAATCCTTTTTCAGATGTCCAGCCTTGCCACAATGCCAGCACTTCATCTTTGGCTTCTTTCCTTTGGACTTTGAACGAGAGTTGCTATGCTTTCCCCCGGAGTGTCTCTCTCGTGAGCGACCTCTGGCCATCATTACCTCTGATGTAGATGTGTCTGCATTCGACCTCTTCCTCGTCTCCTCAGCCAACAAGGCTCCAACAACATCGTCAAACTCAATAATATCTGATGTACTAAAACTTATGGAAGTAACAAAATGATCCCAGGATTCAGGTAAAGAACATAATAAAGTTATCGCCTTATCCTCTGAATCAAATTTTACATCTAGACTGTTTAATTGCACCAACAAGGTATTAAAAACATTCAGGTGATCAGCAATTGAGGTACCTTCTTTCATCCGCAAACTGTAAAGCTGCCGTTTCAGGAGAATTCAGTTTGTCAAAGATTTCGTCATGTAGAGCTTCTCAAGCTTCGACCATAGGCCTGCAGCGGTTTTCTCTGACACAATGTTAAACAGAACATCGTCCGCCAGACATAACCGAATTCCGCTCAGAGCTCTAGCATCCATCTCATCCCATTCATCCTCCGTCATGGAAGGAGGCCTTTTGTTTTTCCCCAACAGTGCTTTCGCCACACCTTGTTGAACCAACAGATCGTGCATCTTCACCTTCCAGATCTCAAAATTATTCTTGCCATTGAATTTCTCAATTTCAAACCGAGCACTTTGAGTTTTCGCCATTTGTATCACAAAAAAAAAAACACAATAATCTCCAATATCCAACCAGCAACAAACAAAATTGCCTATGCCTTTGATTTTACACAAAAATCTGCCTATGTCTTTGATTTTAAAAAATCTGCCTGTGCCTTTGTACTTATGCCATAAAAAAAAAAACTGTCTTTTGCACTTCACAAACAAAAATTATGCCTATGTCTCTGTATGCCTTTGCTTTAAACAAAATTATTTTTGTTTCTTTTTACTGTGCAAATTCCGCCTCACAAAAAACATACAAAAAAAAAATTATCCAGCCATTCTTCAAACTGTGGAACAAGCACATGAAGACATGGTCTTTATTTAGAAAACAAAAGGACCACGTGCTGCCAAAAGAGCAAGAATCAAAACTTGATTTGGTTGCTATACCAATTGTTGGATCAAGTGCACAGCAAATAAATTATTTTACCGATCAACCAGCTCACGCAGCTGAATTCTCTCCACAGTGAACTCGAGGAACCTCCAATTTGTTAGCGCTCTAGTATATTAAAAAAATCCATTTTTTTGTTTAATTTTACCAGACCACTACCGTTCTTCTTAATATATTTTTTTCGGAATTTTAGCTACACTTGCACTTGGCAGCTGCACCATACCCGTATACTCCCATTTACAGTTAAAAAAAAACTACAGGTCTCCAAGATTTTCAACGGCTTTTCACAGCAAGGGCAGACACAACCACAAATATTTCGATTGATGGTTCACCCACGCCTTCAGCGCATCAAGACACAGGAATGCCCGAACAATTTTTTTTTTTTTTTTTACGCAGGTTTTAGCTTCACATCTCTCCACACACCATTTAATATGATTACGCAACACCAGCAATTGTTTTTCCTTAAAAGAAAAACACGCACAACAAGCAAAATATGCCCCAGCCGTTTAATCTTTAGCGCACCAGCAGATATTTAAAACACCAGCGATTTCAGGCTCCAAGCATTTGAATGATAGTGCACACCAACGATTTAAAAAAACATACCCGGTATAATTTCGCAGCACCATCAATTTATTCACTCCATGCCACGCAGTTTATGTATACCAGATCCACGTCGGTTTGAAATGTATCCACGCCCAGCGCGCAGGGTAATGGACTGCTCCAGCAAACGCCCCAGCGTTACAGCTCCAGCAAACGCCCCAGCGTTACAGCTCCAGCAAACCCACACACAGAACAATCCACTTCTCCAGCGCTCCACCTTCAGCAGTGCACTCCTCCAACTTGCTCTGATACCAATTGTTGGATCAGGTGCTCAGCAAATAAATTAAACACACAGCAGAAGCAAGCACATAACACAGTATTTAACCTGGTTCACCCAACCAATCTGGGCTACATCCACCAAACATAGGCATCAGGAATATATTAATCAAATTTGGAGATTACATCAAGAAATCCTCACACACTCTCAGCAAACCATTATAATGGTTGCCTATTATATAGAATAGAGAATCTAACAACCTCATAACTCTCTCATATCAAATATAGGAGGCATTAACTCCCTCCCAACAACCTGGAGCTAATCTAGGAACTGAATCCCTATTGTTGTCACCTACACAGATTTCTTCCTATTTCACTTCAAACAGAAAATCTCAACAGAAACTTCCGCCTGGAATACTCATCCCTCTGCCCCATTCACGTCAATTTTTGGGATCTGTAATTGAATACAACCAGAGCTGTGTAATTGCCTTCCACTTTCCCAAATCGACTTCTCCATCTTTAGTTTTACCCGTTTTGTCTCTACAACTCAACGTTTGACGGACGATGGAGTTTCACAAAACTGCAATGTTGCATCAACATCTCTGGTCATCACAATCACTTGAAATACGCATCACCGCTCGCTGCTGTTCACAATTATAAAGTTTATTTATTTAATTCGCAGGAAAGAGATGATCATATGTCTTTATTAAAATAGATCATGATAGCTAAAATAAGACATTTGAAAGCGTCATGGCTGGTGGCCATTTTACCCCTCCAAAAAAATCGGAAGAAAATAAAGGAGAATAGGGCACGTCTACAAAAATAATTCACAAGCCTTTCAATTTCCCAAAATAATTAGCACCTCTTCTCAACTCTCCAATGCACAGCGTTTGGAATTTGAGTTTTGTCCACTCTTCACGGCAGATGCCTTTTGTCCACTCTGCTCAATTTGCCAAATCCATCCCTCCCTCCATCTTTCATTTTCCGGGCGGACATTTGAAAGGCACCTCTTCTCAACTTTCCAATTTGATTTTGCAACGTATACGTATTCGTTCATGGAATGTTTATGTGCTCTGATCGTTCGTAAATAATCATATTATAGAAGAATTTCTCATTTGGTTTCATTCCTTTTAATAAGATTTTTTTAAAACATAAATCCATATTTATTGTAAAACATATTTTTATGATTTTTGCTTGGAAGTCTGATGGTATTTTTCATTAAATTCATTTTGAAATTAAAGATTAAATCAGACGATAATCATTTTGATATGGAAAATTTCTAAAATATTAATTATAAAAAATAAAAATTATTTTCAATAAATTCCATAAACATATATTAACCCAAATAATTTAATAATAAAATATAAAATAATTCCTTTTTTAAATCACAGAAATAAATTATTTAAAACAATTTAATTATAATTATTTTATTTTTAAATTTTCTTTGTTTCGATAGATATTAATAAATAAGTTAAACTTAACCTCCAAAAATGTTGCTGATTCAGTCTTCGGCAATAACAGTCAAATATAAGTTTTCCCAGGTTGAGATATATATGTGGAGAAAACAGTAACTCGTTACCAAAATATCGAAATTGTTGGTAAATTTTATTAAAAACGTACTGGGTGGTAATTTGTTGATGAAGTAAAATAAAAGGTGGAAGGTG
Source organism: Pinus taeda (assembly GCA_000404065.3). Lineage (NCBI taxonomy): Eukaryota > Viridiplantae > Streptophyta > Pinopsida > Pinales > Pinaceae > Pinus > Pinus taeda. The sequence goes on along the minus strand of APFE030638508.1, from coordinate 123,264 downwards.
GCAGGTGGAAAATGGGGAAGAAGAATATGACAGGTCTACAAAAATTTGGAATAATGGAATAGCCTATCAATTTCCCAAGTCAAGTGAATAGAATTTCGATTTCGCAAATCTATCTCTTTGTCTTTCACTTTTTGGGCAGAATTTTGAAAATCACCTCTCCAACTTTGGAATTTGATTTTGCATCGTATATATATTCATTCATGGAATTTATGCAACATTACAAAAAAAATATTGTCTTTACTATTTCCAGTTTCTAGACTTTTAATATTTTTACCTATATATTTATACATATTTTTTTCTCTCCACTAAAATAAATTTTCCAAACTTTTAAAATCAATTTAGGAATAATCCCACCCATATATTCTATACGTGTGATTTCCTGGCTCCATTGAAATCGATTGCGATTTCTTCGTCACTATGCCCCACTCATCTCAACTCCATTTTTTAACATACACATCTTCATTCACGGAATGTACCCAACATTTCAAGAGAAAGGTCTTTCAATTGAACAAATTTAGGGCCCCACAAGCCAATGAGTGCAATCTTTCGGGCCCCTCTAACACACTCAACAAAAGTCTATATTTCTTTGGTCCACTAAAGTCGATTTCACGAGAAAGAGTTTTCAATTGAACAAATTTCGAGTCGATGCGTGGAATGCTCTTTGATGGAAGAAATTTCACGGGGAATGCTTTTAGATGGAAGAAATTTGTGGCTCTCTGCCCCCACTCAAGTCAAATCAATGTGTGCACTTTCTTCGTTTTATAGATTTTTTTTTTCTCTATCCAACTCAGTTTGGCCGATCTCCAACTCAGTTTGCCGGATTTAAACTCGGGTTTCTTTTATTTTCAATAATTCCATATTTCCCTAATAACTAATTACGCAGCTTCAAGATACTTAATAATTTATGGTTATATATGGTTGTCTGATTATATTTGTTTCACTATGCATATACAATTTGTTTCACCACGCATACACAATTTCTATTTAACATTAGTTATTTTTTTTTATTTTTATATATATGTGGTACATCCGATTTCTAATAAAAGAGCCAAGGTAGCATTTAACTTTTTATAAAACTTAAGGCCTAAGATATTCCTTAAAATGTTTTTCGTAATCACGTAGTGACTTTTATAAGGGCGCAAACATGCAAACCATAAGAAAATGTGCAATGCGATGTGGTCTAGACCCAATGGAATATTAAAACTGTTATAAACTTCAATCAAGTCCAACATATCGTAAATATATATTTTAATGGAATAATCCTTCGCATAAAGGAAACGCGCTCGAAAAAGTAAAAGGGATGCCACTCATCACAAATCGCAAAACACCAAGGAAACTTTGAGTTGCTCTATTCATGAACACAATGATATTGTGATTTTCGATAATGCGATAATGCGATTTTGCGATATTACGATTTTGCGGTTCTGCGATATTGTGATATTGCGATTGTGATAATCCAATTTTGCGATAATGCAATTCTACGATATTATGATATTGTGGTATTCTGATTCATTGCAATTGCATGATCGACATTGCTCATAACATACACCAATTTGAAATTTCATTTAGAAATTTGTGATGTGATGTTTTGATGAGTCATAAGGAAATCACACATAGCCCTTAATGCATAGTTAATGAGGTTTAATTGCATTTATTCTTTTAACGGATCGAGAAGATAGATATATTTTTTATCCGTGTTTGAAATAAAAGCTTCATCCTTATGTTCTTTCAAAATTTACTATGCTATTGTGTATCTGCTTGAATTTTCTCTCTGCATTTTTATCCTCTTTTCTCCATTGCCCAAATTTCAGGGAAATTCCGAAGAAGACATCGCTCGCAAAAATGGTTAAAAAAGGAAAAATGATTGCAGAAGCTACAACGTTTGAGGATTCAGACATGCTTCCACTCTTCTCTAATACCACATGCAATAAGGATAGCAAGACTACAACATGGGAGGCAATGTATAATTTACTAGAGGAAGAAAACCTAAATCTCTTGGAAACCAAAGCAATAACAGATGCTGAGGAAAGTTCCTATGCTTTCTATTTCGAAGCAGCATGTTATTTCTTGCACAAGATAGTTGCAAGGCCAAAAATCCTACCATACACGGATATGGTAGGACGGATTAATGATAACGTGGATATTTCATATAGAACATTTAGAAATTATATGCATGAAGTCATGGGTTAATTCAAACCAGACAATTTGCGCCAATTATACCATTTGCCAGAGCCATAGAAGATCTATGATAAAGCCTTTATTGAGCACTTTTCTAAAGAAAATGAGGACCCAATGGATGTTATGCAGAATTGGAGGTTTGGCTCCAACAAGTTCAGGCGGGAGAAAACTGGTATGTACCCAATTGCACCTTTGTTAACCCCGCATAATTTTGTAGCCGCAATGTTGTGTAGGTTATTTGGAAAAGTTTATACCACCAAGTTTTCTATTGAATGGGTTCCATTGATTGATGCAGTTTTTAATGTTATAATCATGAACTGGAGTAATAATTTGTTGGATAATTTGGTTATGGCCATTAGAGATTACAGGAGCAATAGAATTATCTCCACTCGGGTTATCCCTCCCTTTTACATGAGTTCTTATGTCATGGATGCTATATGTTTTTGTTCACATTTTAAAAATATGGTCTGGAAATGGACTTTAAAGGATCCTACTCCCATCCATGTTTATCATAAAGTTTTGTGGGAATCGTAGTTTAGCTCCCATTTTTATAAAATTTGTCATGATGTTATGTTTCAAATTTACCAGACCATTTTTTATAATAAATCCCCCAGGCTATCAGAAGAAGCAAAGACATACATCTTGTCAATGGAAAGATGGTTTGATGAGGAATTATTTACTTATATAAGAGTTTTTGGGAGTATTACAGCTCCGCATGTTCTTTCATCTTATGTTCCTGGTAAATTGTTGGCAAGAGAGATTGCTTATCAAATAGTGGGGGATGGTATAACCAAAACCCTCAAAGAACAAAATAAATCCATCTTGCTAACCTTCCCATTGCAATGTGGTGCTTTCGCATTACATGATATTGGGCATGCAACAAAAGAGATACTAAACATCACATCTCTAAATCTGGCTACCATGCTAGACAGACAGTATGACCCTAACAAGGTCGCCAAGAATTTCTCTGCCTTGGTGAAAATCAGACAATTTATTCATGAGGATGATGAGTTCGATGATCTCTTTGAGAAAAGTGAGACATTTTCACAAGTTTTACATTTAGCATCAATAAAATTAGACCCAACAAACCTCAACTGCTTCCACATATATAGAAATAAAAGACTGGAAAAGGTCCCTTTGGACCTAACACAGATTGAAGGAATAAGAGAACCTACTCCTAGCGTAAGCCTAGAGGAAAATTCGAAGAACAATTTTATTGAGGAATCTCAAGAGAAGTTAGTTCAAGGTTTAGAAGACTCTGAACACCAATAAGAAAATAAGGAAGGAAGCCCCGAGGAAAAACCTAAATAGGACACAGAGAAAAATGATGAAGAAATGGTTCAAAGGGCCTGAACTGAGGAGCACATGGAGGCTAGCTCCACACAGGTTCAAACAGAAAAGATCATAGTCATTGATCTAGATCAAGAATGGGAGAAATTTAATAAAAATCTCCAAAGATAGTTCAGTCTTGAAGGGACATCTGGATTTCAGAATCCACAACATAATCAACACGTTATAAACCCAAAAACAATAATACAAGGAATTATAACTACCCAATATATAGAAATCATCTTGGCACACCCAACTTCAGAAATTGTTTTAAAGGTTGAGGAAATACCCCCACTAGACATATTCTACAACCTAACACATAACACTATAGTAAAGAGGCAAAGGAAGAAAAGGAAATTAGATCTATCAACAACAACAACTCTTGGAAGTGAATTAATGGAGGTAGTATGGAAAGTGTGGAACACTTGGAAGGTATGCTTTTGACAAGCAATCTAGTAGTTTTTCAATAATAATTGTAACTTTTTATGCATTATGAATTCAAAGAAGACAAAGGATTTTGATAAAATGTGCAAGAATAGACAAAGGAAGCTCAAGTGCTAATAATTGACATTTTTCTATGCAGGAAGACGTGGAAACAAGGAGTTTCCGTCCAAAAGCGAGAAGCAGAGGAAAAATAACTGTTGTCCCTCCAGCGGGGAACCAGATGTGAACAAGATCAAGCAAAATTAGAGCTGAATAGTCCACGAAAAGAATGCGGGACACCGAGTCGGTGAACGCAAGAATGAAAAGAGAAGGATCAAACGATTAGTGAATCCCTCAGGATCTTTGATCCTAAAGGATCGCTGCTTTAACTTATCTTTGATTATGTAGATACCTCCGTCATTACTTTTATATAAAGGCACAACGTCATTAAGCAAGAGGATGACTGTTTTTGTAATTTTACAGTTTCAGAACAAACTTTGATCATCGAGTCTCACTGAGACCTGGTTTTGTTATAATTTTGTGGATGCAATTAATATAAAAGACTTGGTGTTCATTTCATCTCTGCGTCTAGAGTAACCTAAGGCGGTGTACCATTGGCAGCTAAGGGCCCGGCTCCGAAGGACACTTGCCTTTGTATCATTATACGGTGATTTGTGTGTGGTTTGTTTATATTTATTATTTAGTAATCTGATACATATTTCATATGATATGCTATGCCATGTTATAGTCAATATCTGAATGATTTCTCCATATAAATGTCTCTGCACTGTGCAATTGGATCTATTCAAGGTTGAATTGCATCTTTAATCAGCTATCTCTGTAACAGAGTGTTGGAATGAATGTTACTGTCATTGGATCCATGTGAAATCATATTTGTGGAACTTGAAAGTAGCGTTACTCTGTTTAGAAACATAGCCGTATCATTTATTATTCTCAGATTGTTATATTAGTATAGAACATGTACATACGGGTGATGATTGTTGTTCCATAATTTATCAAGGATTGTTGTTCCATTTTATCATTGTTGTTCCATTTTATTACTGTTGTTCCATTTTATTATTGCTGTTCCATTTTACTGTTGTTCCATTTACAGTTGTTCCATTTCCATTTTGCTGTTCCATTTTACTTCCTGCCGTTTTATTTACCTGCCTTTGTTATTTTGGTGTGAGAGAAGGCCTAAGGCTGTAGTGAGCCTCAGCAAGACGCTGCTTAGCTCCCAGACCTATAAGTCCATGCTCTAATTTCCTTTCGTTATTAGTTTCTAGAGGGATGGGTTATTGCTTCCGTACCCTTGACTGATCAACTGTCTTGTGTGATTCTATCTTTTGAGTTAGTTTAGTTACAGCTTAGCATCTGCTTTCTTTTGAATCTTCTGAACACTATATTACTAAGCATTACTCGGACAAATAGCCTCGGATTGAGCTACTCTTTGCAATAAAAAAACGTTCCCGGATTGACTTATTAATGTGGAGTAATTAGCGGTGTGAGAGACCCTAGTTATAGCTCTACATTTTGGCGCCGTTGCTGGGGAAGGAGTATAGCCATTTGCCCTTGACAGAGTAGTGCGCAAATCTACTAAGGGGGAGTTGGATTTTAAAAACGAAAGGTAAGAACCTGTGTATGGAGCATGTAAAAGCCCTGCTCCACCGTCCGCTCTCTTAGCAGAATTGCTGGTTGATAGGATTTAGTAGTTTTTAGAGTGCATGACTAAGCAGAAAAAACTAGAAAAGAATATCAAACCTCCAGCCGAACCTGAAAAAGCCAAAGGACTGGTGACCCTTGGCCGAACAACCTTCATAGACGAAATCTATAAGAAAACTGAATCTCAGCCGTCAGTAGGCCTTAGAAAGATTAATTATAAACCGCCTACTAGTTCCCTTGAGGCTACAACATCACCATCTAGAGCCTTCACTGAGGTGCATAGCCAGACTGATGAAAAGGAATTTCAAGAAATTGAAAATTCTGTACGGCTGCAGGAAGGGAATTTAAGCAAACTTTGTGAAGGAGAAGGGGAAACAGGGGAAATAGAGGAACCGAGGTCTCCTTCTAGGATAATCCAACTGTTAAACAACCCAGATAAGGGGAGCACGGCCAAAGTTAATATTGAAGGAACCCCATTCCCTCATATAGAAATCCCAGATAAGGGAAGTGTCATTAAAACAATCCCTGCCAAGGCCGTCCCTTCTCAACCTAGGAACACCCTCCTAGAAATTTTGGAAGGTTATTGGCACATGTTCGATCCTATGGCGCAGAATCAGCCAAATACTCAAACTTCTACATTGCAATATCCTATAGTAGATTCTACTGCAAATGCACCCATGAAAGCAATCCCTCTTCAACACATCCTGACGTTTCATGGACTTACATCAGAAGACCCCGATGCATTCTTATTTGAATTCGATGTGCTATGTAGAGGGTATGATTACACCACTGACCCCCAGAAATTAAAGTTGTTCCCCTCCACCTTGAAAGGAGCATCTCTGAGATGGTTTATGAGTTTAGGTGGTGGATTCATAAACAACTGGGAGCAAATGAAAGAATCCTTTCTCAAGAAATATTAGGATTACTGTAGGTCAAGAGAACTAAAAGATGAAATCTTCCAAATGATAGCCAGACCAAATGAAACTTTAGAGGAATACATAGAACGTTTCCAGTATAATTTACAGAGATCCCCCTATGCATCACTACCTCTGCCTGATAATGTGTTGAAAACTGCATTGATTAGAGGTATGAAAGAACATTGGATTGAAACATTGAATATTATAGGAAAAGGGGATATTTACCAAGAGAATTTTGCTGACATCATTAATTTATGCATCAGGAGTTCAAGAGGCAGCACAAGGATAAAACCAAAATAATATGATCGATTTGTTAGAGATAACAAAATATCAACAGTAGGAGTAACACGTGTAGAACTAGGGAATTTATTAGAAAATTTTAAAACTGATATTCTGGGGACATTAACTACACAACTTGATATTGTGCAGGCTAAGCAAAAGCAGATGGAGGCGGAACAGAATCTGGCAATTTTCTGCCCCCGATGTAGAAGAAAACGTAGCCACAAGGAATGTCCACTAGATGCAGTTCAAACATGTGCTATCTGTACGAAAGATCACCTTACCGAGAGCTGCCCCTCACTTCCTGGATTGAAGGCAGTATACAAGGAAGTGGAAGAATAACCAGAGCTAGCATACTTTGTTAACCAGCGTCGCCAATGGAAACCTAGGCAATCTGGTATGTTTTCGGACCCAACTTCTTCTTTTTAGCCTCCGCAATATAATGCTCAGCAATATGGTATGTGGCAAAACCAATCTACACCCCCATTTCCAAACTGGTCATCACAGTCGTTTCCTTCTCCAAATCCATGGATGAATCAGACAAACCAATTCGGCTGGCCAAAATTTCCTTACACCCCACCATATTGGCAGAATAACTCATATCCTCCACAATGGCTTCCCCCTACTTCACAAGGTTCACCCTGGTAGACAAATTGGCCAAGATCGACATATCAGTCAACAGGAACTATTCCACTCCCTCAACTGACTCTGCCAGCCTTACAACAAAACCCCCAGTCTAATATGAGACCCCAACTCCCAGCCCAACCCAATCCCAATCCTAATAATAGACCGGTCCAATCCCTCCAAATTATAAAAACATCAGAAATCGGACCTGACCTAAGGGAGTGCAATGATCTTCAGTTACGATCTGGACGCATAATAGAAACAAAGGGAGAGAAAACAGTTCACGTTGAAGATCAGTTACCCATAGAACAAACGCCACAACAAGAGGGTGTAAATAAAGAACAGACCCATCAACAAGCAAGTACATCCTCTACTCCTTTCCCGGAACGATTAGTCATACCACGACCAATACAATATCCAGACTTTGACATTCTGGGAGAGTTACAAAACCTGTACATAAAAATTCCATTCCTCCAAGCCATTCAAGACATTCCTATATACGCAAAAACTATAAAAGAACTGTGCATAAAAAAGTCAAGGAAGAATGCAAACACTAACCCTAGGGTCCAAGTAGTTGGCACCTTATCTGACTTATTATCAGGAAAAGAGACACCTATCAAATACGAAGATCCCGAAAACCCAATTGTAACTGTCCAAATCTATGGTCAAACCCTGACTAACGCTTTAGTTGATCTGGGAGCTGCAATCAATATTTTGACAACCTCTACCTGCCAAAAGCTTGGCATCACATCAGTAGAACCTACTTCTACTTTGCTAGAATTGGCAGATCGATCTGTAGTTCAACCAGAAGGTACTCTATACGATGTCATGGTTTTTGTAGACTCCTGGGAATATCCAACTGATTTCCTGATAATTAATCCAAAAACCCGACTAGATGGGCATCCGCTAATACTAGGAAGACCTTGGCTTGCTACTGCCGATGCCTACATTGGTTGCCGGCAGGGAAACATGACCATAACTAAAGGAACAGACGTTAAAAATCTAGTTCTATATCCTCCAGCACAGCCAAGCCTGCCAATGATCAAAACTAATCAGTATCCTGTGTCATACCTTACTAACAATATCAGATCCCCATTGACTGTACAGAAGGCTTTAGATTTTAAAGATGAAACAGAAGATGATGCCATCAATAAATTCATTAGTCAAACTGAATCTAGATCTCACACACAGTGTTTTATGATAGAAGTAGCGTTTGATAGTGAGCTAGAAGAAGACCCTTTGAAAGATGCACATGACCAAACAATACCAGTGACTGTTGTTGCCAATAGTAAAGTAGTAGAAATTGAACCTGGTAAGACTCTAAATATCAACGCCAACCTTACACCAGACCAAGAAACAAAGCTCTAATCTGTTACGAAAATATCAAGGAGCATTTGCGTGGGATTACCCTGACATGAAAGGGATCGATCCTCAATTATGCACCCACCACATCTATATAGAAAAAGATGCGAGACCTGTTCGTCAGCCGCAAAGAAGACTCAACCCCCATCTAAAGGAGGTAGTAAAATCTGAACTTCAGAAACTTTTGGATGTTAATTTTATCTATCCCATCTCCGACAGTAAATGGGTCTCTCCCCTGGTGGTGGTACCCAAGAAAAATGGAAAATGGAGGATTTGCGTGGATTACAGGGAGTTAAATAAAGCCACACAGAAGGATCACTTCCCTCTCCTGTTTATAGATCAAGTATTGGAAACTTTGGCAGGAAAGAAATTCTTTTCTTTCCTGGACGGCTTCAGCGGATATAACCAAATCCAAATCGCCCCTGAAGACCAGGATAAAACTACCTTTACTTGCCCTTGGGGAGCGTTTGCCTATCAAGTTCTACCCTTCGGCCTATGCAATGCCCCTGCTACATTCCAAAGGGTTGTCCTTAGTATTTTTGCAGATCTAATAAATGATGGACTTGAGGTGTACATGGATGACTTTACACCATATGGAGATGATTTTGACCCAACTTTAGATACCCTGGAAAACGTCCTTCAACGTTGTATCGCTACCAGACTTTGTCTCAACCACGAAAAATGTTACATGATGATGACAGAAGGGCTCATTCTAGGGCACTATATTTCAACAGCTGGCATCCAGGTAGACCCGGCCAAAATTCAGATTCTTTTGCTTGTTCCTACCCCCACTACTCAAACAGAGGTACGCAGTTTTATTGGATTTTCTGGGTATTACAGACGATTTATAGAACATTACTCACGTATTGCTGCACCTCTATATTCTCTAACTGGTAATGTTGATTTCTTGTGGACAGAAAAATGCGACCAGGATTTTAAGGAATTGAAGAAGCTTGTATCAACAGCCCCAGTCCTTCGAGGACCAAACTGGAATTTTCCATTCCAAATCTCATCTGATGCCTCAGATAGAGCAACTGGTGTAGTCCTGGGGCAAGAAGAGGATAAGAGACCATATGCTATCTACTATATCAGCAAAAACTTATCCTCTGCCGAACTTAATTATACTGTCACTGAAAAGGAATTCCTGGCTGTAATACATGTTGTTAACAAATTTAGACATTATATCACAGGCTATCCTGTTGTGTTATATACAGATCATTCTGCTATCAA
>APFE030638508.1:90075-103079 GCA_000404065.3 Pinus taeda | reverse complement strand
ATAACCTTCTTCCCTATCTATGTCTCTATCCCTCTTCTCCCTCTAGCTCTGTCTCCATCTCCCTCCCTCTTTGTTTTCTCCATGTCTCTCTGCCCCTCCCCCTCCAACTCTATATCTATCTCCCTCCATCTGTTCCTAGCTCTTCCCCCGACCCCTCCTCTCACATTATCTCTCGTCCTCCTCCCTCTCTCTCATTCTCCCCTCACCTGCCTTTATATATTTCCTTATCCATCGCTCCCACTTGCCACCTTTTTTTTTATTTCACCCTCCCTCCTTTCTTCCCTTAGTCCCTCCTTTATAAGAACCCCCCTCCAACACACACATACACACACTCTCTCTCTAACCTCGATATATATCTCTATATCCATCCCTCTATCCTTATCTCTCTCTCACTCCCTCACTCCCTCCCACTCTCTCATTCTCTTCCCCTCCCCCAACCCCCTCTCTCTCTCTCTCTCTCTCTCTCTCTCTCGGAGGTCTTTCTCAATCCCTCTTTCAAAACAACTCTCATAAAACTATGTCTCTTTCATCCTCCCTTTCTCTCCCACAAATCTCTACGCCCCCCCTCTTTGTCCTTCACTCACCCACTCCTTCTTCTTCACCTCTCTCTCTCTCTCTCTCTCGCACACACACACACAGACACACACACACACATCCTTTCTATTCCTTCCTCTCTCTCCTTTCCCCTCCCCAAAAACCCAACCTCAAGAATGGATACATGTTTCTAGTGGAAAGAGCACATGCATATTCCTATTGGCAAGAGGACATGCATACTATTAGCGGCGAGAGCACATGCATGTTCCTAGCAATAAGAACACATAAGTGTGGGTATTGCTAGAACCATGTGCATGATTTTAGCACTAAGAATCTGTACACTATTTTATTATTTATTTTTCTATAAGGATCTTAAATGCATGATTAGTTGGTTGGTTTGAATACATGTTCAAAATCATAAACATGATGGTTTCAGCTGCAAATACATCAATAAATCATTTTTTTCATAAACTCTATATATATTTCAAAATTTGAAACTATTTTTGTATCTATCGGTTATATACTTTGTGTGTGAGACTATAGATACATATATAAGTCTTATTTATGTAGATTCAAATTATATATATTTTTGAAATAGTAATATGTTTACTATTTTTAGTACAATTTTCTCTTGATATGTATTAAAATATTAAAATAAATTCCTCCCTTATTTCCAGTATACCTTATTTTCCCCTTAACCATTTAATGATTTTTTTATGGTGCACTAGAGGACATTGAGACCTACAATATGGGGGAAATGATTTAAGATTTTTTTATAATGTTCTCACCCTTTTTGGTTTCACTAAAGGAAGGCATCTTAATTTCAAAGACATTATACTATACTAATATCTCTGAAATTAAGAGGCCTTCCTTTAGTGCTGCCTAAAAGGATCTTAATGTTAGCAAGCAATCTACATTTTTTTCTCCATATATAGATATTTTGAAAGAAATAATTGTGCATAAGAACATTGTGTTCTCTACAACTCTACAATTTTTTGTAACAAGATTTCATTATTAAGTAATTGAATGTTGCACTAATGGAAACATATACATTATATTCCGCATGAAAAATAGCATACCAATGTTAGGAAAACTCAAAATTCATATAGTTAAATAAAATCTCTATAAATAAAAACTATATATTTGGAAAGCTAAGTCATTTTTCTACTTTTCCTCTCGTTACACCATCTTCAAATTCATTGCGTAAGTACCTATATTCATCCCTTGAAGTGTATGAGGAAGATTTTGTAGTTTGTTCAAATGTTAATATTTTAATAACAAGAAAGATTCAATGGAAATACAAATAGAATATGTAAAGTAAATGAAAAAAAATGATGGTTATAGGGTGTTGTTCAAGATGAATGAGATTGTAATTCCTTTGATTGGTAGGTGTTTTTAAATAGAATCATATGAAACATTTTTTTTTTTAAGCTAAGAAGTGACTTTCATTCATTCACCTATAAACATGTAGGTTATATGATGGGACCAACCCAACACTATTCGGATTAATCAATAATTAAATGATTTAAGTGTGATTTAGCTATGGATTAGTTTATGATTACCAATCTCTCAGATTTTTTCTGGAAAATGATAGGTTTCATTTATGTGTGCAATCAATAGTGTGTACTATACCTCGGGTCGTGTGTCCCCCTCTTCGTTTCATGCCAAAACTGTTCCTCCGTCGTTCATTCAACAATTTTGCACTTGTTCACTCAAGGTTTTCTCTGATGTGGTTTTGCTACTTGTGAATGCAACTACGCTGAAACCGCTGGGTGCGCCTTCTGGTTTTTTTTTTTGGTCTAACAATGTCACTCTTATACTTTCTTGGATAATCTTTGTTCCTGGTTCATTGGGCAACCAAAAATGGTTTTTCCGCCACCTGTGTAAGTAGGTTTTTGTGCTCTTTTTGCAATTGTTTCAACTGGTCTTTACCCCACGAGCTCAGGTTCTGGTATGAGGTTGTCTTGCTTGTGAAACTCGGTGGGTTGGCATGCACTCATGTTTCGAAACAGTGGCACTCTCTGGTCTTTGGCTTCAATGCAGGTAGCCTCTTCTATCCATGATTCAATTTTTCGTTTCCATTCTTCTGTTCCTAATGTGGCCGCTCCTTGGTCTCGGCCGTTGGTTGGAATTCGAGGGTTAAAATCTTGTTCTCTATTCTCACTGTGAATCCTTCAGGTAGGGAAAATGTATCCCTCTTATACTCATGCTCATGCACTTATTTTCTTTTCCTCTGTTGACAGGTTTCTAACAACTGTGTGTTGATTCTTTTGCAGGTGTTGGGGTTTGCAGTTGGGTATGCTTGGACCGAACGAGGCAGAATTTGCCTGGTAGGCTCTGTAAACACAACTAGTCTTCAGTCTTTAGGATAGGCTTGTGAGATTGAGGGTTTGGTTTTCCTCAATTCTTAGTCAATGTTGTCTCTCAGCTGTAGCCAGCGTCATGGTCATTTTGTTAGCATATGCTTCCTCGGTTCTATGATTGTTGGCTATAACTTTTAATGTGTGGGAGACGTTTCCCAAAACCCTCACCTAGGGTTTGTTGACCATTGGCTATGTGAATGTTTCCAGTTTATTCTAGAACTCTGCTATGGATGCTCATATGTTTGATTTTATAATTTAAAGAAAAAACTTTAAGGAAAATGTTGATTACGGTTTACCTTGTTTTTAATGATGGTGATTGGTTGTCATTCCTTTCATTCCAACTTCAACACTTTCGAATTACAATTGTTAATTTGCAACTGTGTTTGTAATTTTTTTTCTACGAACAGAAAGTTCTGTAGTTGTTTTGGTAATTTGTTCTGGTGATCGATTTCAAAGTTAAGAAGATAATGTATGGCTCATATGTGATTAACTCGTCCAATTTATTTGTCTACATTAGCTCCTGTTTATTCAACGTCGATTTCTTCTATGGGATACAACCCCTAGTTCTGGAAATGCATCTCTGTCTCACTGTCTGGACTCTGTCTCTTAGAAAAGAAGAATTACATAAACTTGTCTGTGAGCATTGTATCGTTTAATCTGATATTCGGTGAATCAGGAAGCAAAACAAAAAATGTTGTAGATACACAGATGGATTCAAATTGTCTGTTATTTTATTATTATTTCTTGAATGCTAAAAAAAAATGTTGAACCCTTTCAATGGATTTTTCATGTACATTTGTAGTCTCTGTTCACAGTTACCTGAACTGTGTAGTTACTATTTTCGGTTGTAATTCTATTTAGTTACATAACGATGCTTGTATTCGGTTCTACTCTTTGACAAGATTTTACATCAAACATGTTTTGTTTTTATCTCCAGAATGACAAAATAGTTATTAAATCTCTATTGATTAAAGACAGAAAAACTAATGACCCTAACCGACCAAACTGTCCCTAAATAGTACTGAAACTAAAAGTAAACAAAAACTTACACCCTACTTTGACAAACTAGCATAAAAAAACGAACTTGTTATGACAACTTCCATCTTGGAGTTGACCAACACCCAGTCATGGTGCCCTAGTTGGATGCTCCTGCATCAAGCTCCCGGGGTAAAAAAGAAATCATGACTCCGTTCCATGAGCTTCTTGACTGAAGAACCCACCTGCGCAATCTGCCTGGCATCAAGCCACGAACTGTCCTCAATAGGACGGTTCTTCCACTTGACTAGGTATTGCAGATACTCGTTCCGCCGAGTTCATTTTGCCACTTGAGTATCGAGGATGCTCTCGATCTCGGGAGACTGAACATAATGCATCTGTCTCATCCAAGTTTCGCCTCCATCCTGGGTATTCCGTGTAGGCCGTGTGGTTCTGTCTTCTTCTTCTGGGTCAGTAGTGTAAGGAAACAGGTTTACTACATTAAATATGGGTGAAATGCCTACCCCTGGTGGCAGTTGTATCTCATAGGAATTTGTTGAAAATTTCTGGAGGACTTTGCAGGGACTTATCTTCTTATACTTCAACTTATTGTATGCACCTCTAGGGAAGACATCCCTTGCGCAAATGTGTGAGGACCTCATCTCCTACATTGAATTGTAATTCCCTTCTCTTCAAATATGCTTGCTGTTTATACTTTTGGTTTCTATCCTGCAATTTAATTTTCACTTGCTCATGCAAATCTCTCATCGGATTAGCGAAATATTCTCCATCTGTGCTTCGCCTTTCTTGCTGTCCAAGATCTCACAACTCATGCACTCCACGAGGATGCATGCCGTATAGGATTTGAAATGGACTGTAACCCGTGCTACGTTTAGGTGAATCATTATAAGCGAATTTTTCCTGTGCAAGCACTCGATCCCACATCTACAAATTCTCACCAATTAAACTCCATAGTAGGTTTCCAAAACTCCTGTTTACCACCTCTGTTTTCATCGGTTTGCGGGTGATAAGCAGAGCTGTAACTCATCTATGTATCCATCTTCTTCCACAGGGTGTGCCAAAAGTGCCCTGTAAACTTCACATCCCTATCTGAAAGAATAGACTTAGGCAACCTATGTAACCTGACAATCTCCCTGAAGAACAAGTGGGCCACATGAGTGGCATCATTGGTTTTTCTGCAAGGGATAAAATGTGCCATCTTCGAGAATCTGTCCACTACTACCATCACCGAGTCATAACCTCGTTGTGTCCTAGGTAGATCCAAGACAAAGTCCAAGCTGAATGAGTCCCACGGTCTACTTGGAACAGGAAATGGTGTATACAGTCCCATGCTTTGACTGTGACCTTTTTCCAACTGGCACACTTTACATCTGGTCACAAATCGCTGTACATCCCTTCACATCTTTGACCAAAAGTAGAAATGACTGAGCTACTCAAGTGTCTTGTCTATGTTGAAATGTCTGGCTAGACCTCCAATGTGCTTCTCCTGAATAATGTTCTCTCTCATCGAGCAGTCAGGAATGCATAGGTGTCCTCCTCTAAACAGTAGTTTCTCTTGCAAGTTGTAGTCCAACGAAGGACTATTATCTCTCACCAAAGGATTCTGACATGCCTCATAGGATTCTTTAAAATCTGTGTCAGTCTTATATAAATCTTTCAAGTGCTCAAAATCCAGCACTTGTATAGTACTCTCCTGCAAAAGTAAGGCTCTCCTACTCAACACATCTACCACTTTGCTGGCCTGCCCGCTGATGTGTTTCAACACAAAGGTGAAACTCTGCAAATATTCCACCCACTTGGCATGTTTGTGATTCAGCTTGTGCTGTTGCATCACATACTGTAGTGAAAAATTATCTGAAAACAACAAAAATTCATTTCCCAGCAAATAGTGCCTCCAATGTTTTAATGCCTGCACAACATCATAAAACTCCTTGTCATAGGAAGAATATTTCTGTCTGCTTTCATTTAGCTTCTCGCTAAAAAATGAAATAGATTTATCCTCCTGGCTAAGTACAGCTCCAATAGCCGTACCGCTAGCATCATAGCGAACCTGAAAGAGCTTTTTAATATCTGGCCATCTCACAATCGGTCTTTCTGTGATCTTCTTCTTTAGTAGCTGAAAACCCCTCTCCGCTGCATCAGTCCATCGAAAATGCTGACTGGCTTTTTTAATGGTTTCCAACATAGGTGCACAGATTTCAGTAAAATTTCTTATGAATTTCTAGTAAAAAATCGCCAGCCCATGAAAACTACATACCTCAAATAAGCTTTTCGGAGATCGCCAATTAACTATCGCTGCAATCTTCTGCAGATCCATTTTTAGCTCGTTTTCTACTATTACGGAGCCCAAATAGATCAATTCTTTTCGCAGAAAAGTACACTTCTTCAAATTTATCAATAGTTTATTCTGCTGTAATTTTTCCAGCACTTTCTGAACATGTCGAAGGTGGTCCTCCCTTGTCCTACTGAAAATTAGTATGTCGTCTAGGTACACTATCACAATTTTTTCGCTTTATTCTTTCAGCATTTCATTCATTAACCACATAAATTTACTGGGTGCATTGCTCAACCCGAATGAAATAACCAACCATTCATACAATCCCTCATTCATCTTAAAGGCTGTCTTCCACTCGTCCCCCTCTCGAATTCGGATTTGATGATACTCGCTCTTCAAGTATATCTTAGAAAAATATGCTGCCCCGCATAGTCAATCCATCATATCATCCATCTGTGGCAGTGGGAACCTATACCGGATGGTTATTTTGTTGATGGCCCTCGAGTCTGTGCACATCCGCCATTCTCCTCCTTTGTTGGGAGTGAGAACCGTTGGAACTGTGCAAGGGCTCAAACTTTCCTTTATCAATCTTTTGTCTAGCAGTTGCTGCACCTGCTTCCTAATCTCTTCATTGTCCTTGGGGCTCATTCGGTATGCTACCTTATTTGGAAAACTTGCTCCGGGTATGAAGTCAATATGGTGACTTATGCTTCTTTTGGGGGGTAGTTTATTTGGAAAGTCATCCACCACTATGTCTGTAAACTCCTACAAAATCTGCTAAATTTCTGGGGGTAAATCCAATACCTCTGTATGCACCAGTACCATTTTTGCTCTTCTTATGACTGCATAACTCACCTCGCTATCCTGAACTTGTTTCAGAAACTATTTTTTGCTGACCAACAATGCTCTTGGCTCACTTGTTCCTATTGTTCCTTCCTCCTTGATGGGCACAATCATGTGCTTGATTCCATCCTTGACAAACTTATAGCAATTTGTCAATCCATCATGTACCACCTTTCTATCGTACTGCCATGGCCTACCTAGCAGTATGTGACATACATCCATCGACATGATGTCACAAATGACCTTATCCTTATATCTGCCTATTTGAAACTCCACCTCGCATTGTTCATCCACCAACAACTGATGGGGATGTTTCAATCACTTCAATTCCAACTTTTCCACCATCTATGTGGCCACCAAGTTATCTGTACTACCGTTGTCAATAATTAGCTTACAATACTTATCGTGTGACTTACAAACTATTCTAAACAAAGCCTTCCGCTGAGTTTGTTCGGTGGTTTCTTTTGCTGGTTATAACAACACCTTGTTCAACACCAGGGATTCCCCTGTTTCTGGAGCATTCTCTGCTTCTTGGGGAGGTGCCTCTACTTCTTCTGGTTGTGTGACATACGCACCGCTCTGTCCATCTTAGTCTGCCTCAGGACACTCAAATGATCTGTGTCCCCTCTTATGACACCTGTAACATTGGTAACCAGCTCCTCTGCCTCGGCCATTTCCCCTGCCTCGCTGATATGGCCCACTACCTTTCGCATTATCACCTTTATCTGCTGATCCGGAAGCTTTAGAACTGCTACCTTCCTCATTACTATTAGCAGTCCGCCCTCTGCCATATGACTAGCCTTTTCCTCTGCCAGTTCCTCGTCCTCTCTTGGCATTTTTATTTCTAGTAATTTTCTCTTCAGCTTTCGTAGCACTTTGAAACGCTTCTTCAATGTTCTTTGGAGACAGAATACTAATTTCATCTAAAATTTCTAGTCTTAAACCATTTACGTACTTGGTTGTCTTCTCTAAGGTATTGTCTGCATAACCGGCCCTTAAGGTCACTCGATAAAACTCCTTAGTGTACTCCCTCACCGTCATTCATTTCTGTTTCAGATTCTGCACTTGTCTGTGTAGTGCAATCTGATAATCTTTCGGCAGAAATCTGTCCTTCAACTTGGCCACCATCCTTGACCAGGTTTTGATCAACAACTTGTTCAATCTCCTCCTCTCTGTTTGGACACTGTCCCACCACAGGGCTGCGTGTCCCTTCAACTTCGTCACAACGAACTTAAATCTGTGGTCTTCACTAAACTCCTAACACTCGAAATACTTATCTAGCTCACTGATCCAATCCATTAGAACCTCTATGGACAGGCTGTCATCATAATTTGGGAGTTCTGGTTTGGGTTTACTGCTTGCCACTAAGACAGATCTCAATAGTCTCATTTCTGGGCCCTCCCCATCCAATCCATCTGTTGTCACTTCAGCTTCCTCTTTGCTGTCATCGCCTACCTCTGGATCCCTTCTTCTCCCTGTTTCAACTGCCTCCAAACGGGCAGTAAGAATCCTGATCTCCTCTCTCAGTCCTTCCTCTGCTATCCTCCAAACAACTTTTCCATGACCTCTCCTTCCTACCTCCATTTCTTCAGTCAATTTCAACTGCTCTGACACCACTATGACGGGACCAGCCCAACACTGTTCGGACTAATCAATAATTAAATTATTTAAGTGTGATTTAGCTGTAGATTAGAGTATGATTACCAATCTCTCAGATTTTTCTGGAAAATGATAGGTTTCATTTATGTGTGCAATCAACACTGTGTACTATACGTCGGGTTGCATGTCCCACTCTTCGTTTCATGCCAAAACTCTTCCTCCATCAATCATTCAACCATTTTTCACTTGTTCATCGAGGGTTTTCTCTCGTGTGGTTTTAATGCTTGTGAATGTAGCTGCGCTGCAACTGCTGGGCACACCTTTTGGTTTTTTCTGGTCCGACAATGTGACTCTTATACTTGCTTGACTCTTATGCTTGCTTGGATAATCTTTGGTCCTGGTTCGTTGGGCAACCAAAAATGGTTTTGTCGCCACCTATGTAAGTATATTTTTGTGCTCTTTTTGCAATTGTTTCAACTGGTCTTTGCTCCATGAGCTTGGGTTCTAGTATGAGGTTGTCTTGCTTGTGAAACTTAGTGGGTTGGCATGCACTCAGGTTTCGAAACAATGGTGCTCTCCGGTCTTCAATTTCAATGCAGGTAACCTCTTCTATCCATGATTCAATTTGTCTTTTCCATTCTTCTGTTCGTAATGTGGTCGCTCCTTTGTCTCAGCTGTTGGTTGGAATTCGAGGGTTAAAAGCTTGTTCTCTGTTCTTGCTGCAAATCCTTTAGGTAGGGAAAATGTATCCCTCTTATACTTGTGCTCATGCACTTGTTTTCTTTTCCTTTGTCGACAGGTTGCTAACAACTATGTGTTGATGCTTTTGTAGGTGTTGGGGTTTGCAATTGGGTATTGTTGGACACCTAATCCTAAAGGGTTAGCGTGGAA
Organism: Pinus taeda; assembly: GCA_000404065.3. Lineage (NCBI taxonomy): Eukaryota > Viridiplantae > Streptophyta > Pinopsida > Pinales > Pinaceae > Pinus > Pinus taeda. The sequence continues at coordinate 93,578 of APFE030638508.1, read as the reverse complement.
GCCGAATGGACAAAGCAGTCCAAGAGACCTTGGGATGTGAATCCCAACGGTCACATAATGTACCATAAATATACATCATTTGTGAATAAAAAATGCAATGCATGATTTATCTTTCCTATTGTTCTCGCTCCCCATGTCTGTTTAACATGGTATCAGAGCAGGCGTATTCCTGCCCTGCATAATTAATTTGACCCATTTGTCTTATGGCCTTTCTGTGTAGTTTATTTCTGCCACATTCCTCTGCCTGACACTGCCAGCGTTGTCCAAGCTGTTCTGAAATGTCTGTCTGACATACCTGCACTCTCTTCTACGTTACCTGCGACCTCTATGTTTTACAGTTCTGACATTATTGCATCTTGCCTGCCATAACGCATTTGTCCTGCCATAACGCATCTGTCTGAAAAAAAAAAAAAGAGAGAGACGCAAGTTGAATGGTCGAATTTCTGCAGCAGCCGCAACAAATTCCTTTCCACTGATATCATAAACAGAGAATCCCCGTATCTCCAGGGGCTTTTCCATTAGAACTCCTAACCATAATGCCAGTTGTGCTGGATCAGAGAGCGTTGAACTAGCAGCGAAGAAGAGGTGAGCGGCTTCGAGACAACATGGAGTATCTTGGTGGGCATTCAAATTTACTCCTGAGTTGACATGAAATGAGACGAATCCTCCAAATTCCCATTTGATTTTGTGGCAAAAGAGGAATCTGTGCTCACTGCAGGTGGAGCATTGAGAGCACCCTTGCCATGGAGAAATACAACAATTCTGAGCCTTCAGCCTAACAAACCTGACCATCCACGAATTGATTTTAACAACGCAACAACGCTGTATTAAGAGACTGTACCTCAACCCACTGTGATTCTGAAATGGACTCCGACTGCTAGGGGTTTGGCTGTGCAAAATTCCATGTACTATATTGTATAAGATGATGTAAAATTGTAAATTAAAAACGTAGAATATAAAAATCTCATCAAGCTGGCAGGCGTATGGAGTCTTCTTTTGATCATAGATGCTCATAAAACTGTATTTGAGTGCTTCTTTATTGGTGGAGCTTCCTTTTCAAGAATAAAATTTGATGGAGACAACCATCGTTGGATGACCTACTGGTGAAAGCGACGGTGAACGAAACTGCACTCGAAGGGACGGCCTGGCCACCGCCTACCAGTCTCTGCAGAGCCTTCTCCATGTCTTTGTCGTGATGCTCCTCGTCCAGTTCGTACACAGTCGGATTTACGCCGAGGTTGCAGAAGAGGCGATTGATCACATGGCACATACAACATGAGCTCATGCTGAAGACCACCACTGCATTCTCAGAAGCAAGTCTCTCCACTCGCTCCGAGCCAGATTGGCCCCCCTCCGGCATGTGTAGGGATGTCCTCTGCCAGGAAGACATGTCGTCGCCGCCGTAAGAGCCTCCCCACGCCTCTGCTGCGTGATGTTGGTACTGCATCTTCCACGAAACAAAAAAAAAAGAAAACAAGACGAAGAAGAAAAAGATAAGAAACTATTAACCTAACTTCCTTCTCTAGCGATTAATGGATACTTTGATCAAACTTTCCGAGCAATACTCAATTAATTTGTAATGGCATGTTATGTTTTACAATTTTGATATATTCGGGAGGGTTGATGTCAGCCGAACGATACCTTGCTTTATGTGCACATTTGGTTGAACCTTTAGTGTCAACTGTATTTGCATTGTTCGGGAGTTTTGGATTCATAAGATTCGTTATTTGCAAAATCTGGTGATGCGTTCGGCCTTTCAATGTCTTCAGCTCCCATATCAGAGTTCTTGGTTCGCTTTTTGAATATGTTCAGCCATTATTAGCGTGCTTGTTGAGCATGGTGTGTATTTCTCCCACTACTCTTTCTCTGAAAAGCAAAAGACAAAAGCACTCGAACCACGTCTTCAGAAAATTATGTGTCGATGATTCACATAAAATTAGACATGAAGAAGGAAATTATGAAAGGATAATTTTGAGAGCAAGTCCTTGTCATATCAATCTATATCGGACTGACATGAAATGGTTCGCATGAATATATAGCTATAAAGAATAGTCTGTTTAAACGGTGCTGATGCGTATACGCATTGGGTATATCAAAAAAACTTGTATTCTAATCAGCATTATGAAGTGAATTTGAAGCAATTTTGAAGACATTTTTGGAAGTCATTCTTGGAGCAGTTTCTTGTAGAGATTTTGGAGCAGCTTCTTGTAGAGATTTTGCATGATTTCCATAGAAGTCAGATGCTCTGAAGTTTGAAGTTGAGGAAAGCACTCATCTTCACATTTATATATTTTTTGCATTGGCATATCCCAGCTTAAGAGTGATGTTATGCTCCTGTTCATTCTTGAAACGAAATGTGGACTGTTGATTTACCAACATTGTTGCCACTTGACAAGCCCTTATAAGATCTTGTAGGAAGAGTACAATATTATTTTTCTGTTGCTATTGCCTCAGTTGGTTTTTTAAGTGAAATTGGAGAAAAATGGCCAGACTTGAAGATGCATTAAAGTTATTGAATATCCTAATTCATTCCACTGTTGATGAGATGGTCACAGTTAACAAAGAAACTCTCTTTGACATCCAAACCTATCTGCAAACTGCACATGAGAATATTGAGTTTTTGCAGCTTGAAACTCAGCTACAGCAAGAAGAACTACAACAATGGAGTCATCATTCTGAACCTGTTTCTGTTCAGAAGACTGAAACAGACTCCCATAAACATCAAGACAATAATGTTCTTGTTCATTCAAATAAAGCAACAGTTGTACATGTAGATGCAGAAACTCAATCTGCACTTCCCAAGCCCATCATCAGACCTTGGGAACAACTTGTCCACAACAAGCACAGAACCGGTCTTGGATATGACAAGGACTTGTCCTTTCATATTCCAGACTATGCCAAGCCCATTCAGTTTAAAAGTGCTGGATTGATTCATGACAGTTCATCTGCTCCTCATGACAGTTCGCCTCCAGATGTTCCTGACTCTACTCCTCTTCCACAGCAACAACAACAACAGATCGTGAAATGCCAACACTATGATTGAGTTGGCCATTTGAAAGATCATTGTTTTGATCTTCATCCATGTAAGCACTGTCATAAAACCAGCCATTCTTCAAACAGATGCTTCAAAAACAAACACCCTGCAAGAACAAAGATTCATCTAGGATGGATCACTTCTTGGCAATGGGCATCAACACCCAAGAAGATATTTCAAACACATGTCAGAACTTGTTCTAGAATATTGAACAGTCTTGCAGTTGAGTTTTCTCCATCTTCTCACCTTGTATCTGACAAGGGGGGGAACTGATGGTCATCTACAAGCTTCAAAGCCACATCAAGCGAGCCTGAGCCACAACCTACCACACCAGTTTCAGAGTTGTAGCCAGAGACAAAGATGTTCGTGAACATGCCTTCAGTTGGCGATGTGGGACACTTCCTCTAGCAGAAGACTTCAGCTTCTTGCCAGCTTTGGAAGAGTTCCGAGAACAAAATTGAGAACACTT
>APFE030638508.1:62525-90055 GCA_000404065.3 Pinus taeda | reverse complement strand
TAATCCTAAAGGGTTAGCGTGGAAGCCGAATGGACAAAGCAGTCCAAGAGACCTTGGGATGTGAATCCCAACGGTCACATAATGTACCATAAATATACATCATTTGTGAATAAAAAATGCAATGCATGATTTATCTTTCCTATTGTTCTCGCTCCCCATGTCTGTTTAACAGGTATACTCGGAACAAACGCATTGACCTCTGCCTGGTAGGCTCTATCAATGCAACTAGTCTTCAATCTTTAGAATAGGCCTGTGAGATTGAGGGTTTGGTTTTCCTCAATGCTTAGTCAATATTGCCTCTCGACTGTAGCTAGTGTCCTGGTCATTTTGTTAGCATAGCCTTACTCAGTTCTATGATTGTTGGTGCTAACTTTTAATGTGTGGGAGCCATTTCCCAAAACCCTCACCTAGGGTTTGTCAACCGTCGGATATGTGATTGTTTCCAGTTTATTCCAGAACTCTGCTATGGTTGCTCATACGTTTCATTTTATAATTTAAAGAAAAAACTTTCAGGAAAACGTTGATTTCAATTTACCTTGTTTTTGATGATGATGATTGGCTATTGTCCCTTTCATTCTGGCTTCAACGCTTTCGAATTACAATTGTTAATTCACAACTATGTTTGTAATTTCTTTTCCATGAACATAAAGTTCTGTAGTTGATCTGGTGATTTGTTATGGTGGTCGATTCCGAATTTAAGAAGATAATGTATGGCTCGTATGTGATTAACTCGTCCGCTTTATTTGTTTGCGTTCGCTCCTGTTTATTCAACGTTGATTTATTCTATGGGATAAAACTCCTCGTTCTGGAAATGCATCTATGTCTCGCTGTCTAGACTCTATCTCTTAGAAAAGAAGAATTAAATAAACTTGTCTGTGAGCATTGTATTGTTTACTCAGATGTTCAGTGAATTAGGAAGCAAAATGAAAATGTTGTAGATACACAAATGGATTCGAATTGTCTGTTCTTTTATTATTATTGCTTGAATGATAAAAAAAATGCTGAACCCTTTCAATGGATTTTTCATGTACATTTGTAGTCTCTGTTCACGGTTACCTGAACTGTGTAGTTACTATTTTCAGTTGTAATTCTATTTAGTTACATAACGATGCTTGTATTCGCTTCTGCTCTGTGACAAGATTTTACATCAAACACGTTTTATTTTTTGCTCCATAATGACAAAACAATTATTAAATCTCTATTGATTAAATACAGACAAACTAATGACCCTAACTGACCAAATTGTCCCAAATTAGTACTGAAACTAAAAGTAAACAAAAACTTACACCCTACTTTGACAAAATAACATAAAAAAAAACTTGTTAAGACAACTTCCATCTTGGCGGAGACCAACACCTGGTCATGGTGCCCTAGCTGGATGCTCCCGCATCATTATAACTATATAAGTTTTTTAGTGGCCTCATCCTACCTAGTGTGAGACCAGGTCTATTGGCCACTGAATCACATTATAATCCATCTAAAACATAAATAGTTTGAGTCTATTTAACCAAGCGTGATAAGGATGATAGTGTAGAAACCAACTAGTAAGCATAACGTTGAAAACATAAATGCTACCCAACATATACAACCAAAATCAAGCCAAAATTAATAGGCATAACTTTGACCAAATAATCATCTGATGATTCCACTGGAGTAGGATCTTTAGCAGTTGATATTAGCAATTTAGATTGCATGAGACATGGGATATGCTTCTTAATGTATCCCGAGCAAACATTCTAATTCCACAATTGAAGTTGAATAAGCAGGAGCTTTTTTCGAATGCCTTAAAGGTGCGGCTTGGCCTCACTTTGCATCGTTGTGTTGGTGGCCGCAACCATTACTTTGGCCATTATGAATTTCATTAACCCGTAGAGATGGATAGACTATCTAAATAGGGCGATACAATCACGAGTGTACCTAGGGTCCATTATAAGCTCCCTCAATCTTTGGCTAGTGGTTCAAGATCAACTTTCAAATTCAACTTTGCCTCCCAAATCGTGATCAATTGTTTCACCTGCGCTGGGGTCCCTTCGCAATATGCTTGAACCGTGGCCTGAATAATCTCAGAGTTCATTTCCCGACCCCTCTATCGCATAGTCCTTTGTCACGCAGTCCCCTGTCGTGCAGTCCTCTGTCGCGCATTCTGACCAGAAGACGAACCAACTTATTTACGTTTTCCTTCCCAGTGTCTGCAACCCCTTTTGCCTCAGCTGAGGCTCCACCACGAGGCTGAGACTTCACCATATCTTCCAAGGCAAGCCCCCTTTCTTCACCCTTCTCCCACTGTCTTGCACTTGTAAACCAACCCACTATATAGAGGCAGGAAATGGATGCAGCATAGACGAACCTGGAATATGATTCTTACAAAGAACTACCTGAAAGGCAAGCATTAACTTAATGTATGACCATAAAAACAAATGAAACGCAATACGACATTGCATCCCTTTAGAATCCCCCCACTCGAGCCAGCAAACATACATAAACAGTAACTCTCTGGGAGTGGGAGGTAATAGCAGAATAAAAATGGTGTCCCCCATGCACCCCTAAGCCCTAAGTCCATAGACTAAGCCCTGATCATTTACCAGAAGCCTTACTCTCCATAGGGCTTGCCCAAACAATTCAATCTTAAAACGGAGAACCCAATTATTAACATGCAGAGGAAATGTCATGAGAAAAAACCAGAAACTATTAAACATGCCCATGCAAGAAAGGATGTTGCCAAAAAATATAGAAATCAACATTACATAGTCGAGAAAGCCAATATTACCGGTCACAGAAACTGATAATTTAACCATTGTTTCCTTTCCCCTCCAGGCCTAAGGCTTATCATGAGTAGAATCCCCAAACCTAGGATACGGGGATATAATTATAACATACCATACTTTTTACACCAATCTCAAACAAAGACAGGAAACAACTGGGTATATCTATTTCATTCCTAGCGTTGCGAACTTGTAAACATCAAACTTAGGCTCCCTAAGAAGCCGAGGACCTGCATTTATACACCGGATAGATGGTCTTAACTCCACCTCTGCTACCACCACCTGTAGGTGCCGAGGGTTATCAACCATCATGTCGTGGATATACCAAGATCTGCGGCGCTTCATGTTATCACAGTGAATACGTGTGTGAGGGTGTGGGGAATACCACCCACCATGCAAATTCAATAAATGCTTTGTCATATCAATCAAACCCAAGCAAGCCTCCAAATGTTTTGTGCCCTAATCAGAGAGAATTATATGCAATATTTAAAAAGAATATTAATAACAAAAAAAAAATCATGTAATTATATATTTATTTATAGATAGAGTGTATGTCTACATTGTATAAAGTAAACGGAAAGAAAAAATGTAGTTAAAACATTTTGTTAGTGTGATAATCAAGATAAGTTTATGTGTATTTTTTTTCATGGTTAGAATGGAGTTTGACACATGAAATATTAATAAATAATTAGCATAAATCAATGTTAACTCAGGATCTATAGAGTGATCAAGTGTTTAAATGTGCAGAGTTCTTTTCATACATTGAAGGAATTACAATTGTCCATCATAGGTTGACTTAGAAAGAACTTATTAATGGAATAAGAAATCTCTCTCTCTCTCTCTCTCTCTCTATCTCTCTCCTCTCTCTATATATATATATATATATATATTATATATATCTATAGATATATATTATATATATATATATATATATATATATATATATATATATATATATATATATATATATAATGTTTAAAATTTAAGAAAAATTAACTTCAAATACCTATTTTTCTCTAACTACAAAATTATGTATTTAATTTGGGAACATTGAAATATTTTATTTATGGCCTACACTAAAATATTTTTTATTAGTATATATATATTTTTAAATATTAGATGTTAATTTAACATAAAATGAATTACACACCAAGGTAAATCCATCTAAACTTCGAACCAATCAAGCACTCAGAGGGATCAAATATATATGATCCCTAGAGAAACTTGAGGAATTGTTTGCACCCAAGAGAGATATGATCCCTATGCATTCTTGATAGAGAGAGAGTTAAGGTGGATTTGTAATATATATATATATATATATTATATATTATTATATATATATATATATATATATATATAATGCTTTCTTTGTTTATTTATCATTCATCAAAATTCCTAAGAAATATCAAAATTATAATTTAAATATAATAATAATAAATAATAATTAAGTAATATATAAATTTAAAATATATACATCTAAAAAAGACATGTAACAAGATTCTTAGCCTGTGAGGCTTTGTTACAATATCATGGTTTAAATACCATAACTCATTTTATATGACACTTGTTCATATGACATTCTTTCTAATTAATGAACTTAATTAAAATGACATAACTATGGAAATAAATGTCATCTTTTGATTTGTGTATATGTTGTATTGTTCAACAACCCCCCATTTGTTATATAAATAGTTAGGATTATATTAATAAATGGGGACCCTTTAATTGTTTTTCCAAAAAAGTAGCAAATAAGAGCTTGCCTTTTGAAACCATTTGGAATAAAACCTTGGATAATCTTAAGATATCAAACCAAGTCATCTTATGACTAGGCATTCTTTCTTTTTCACAAATCGCAGGATCCAAAGTAACAAAGATTAGTCGTGAGGTAGAATCCACGAAATGCAATAAAAGAAACCCCTGTAAAAGACCCAAGGTAGCATTTAACTTCTTATAAAACTTAAGGCCTAAGATATTCCTTAAAATATTTTTTGCAATCGAATTGTGACTTTTATAAGGGCGCAAACATGCAAACCATAAGAAAATGCGAAATGCGATGTGGTCCAGACTCGACAGAATATTAAAACTATTATAAACTTCAATCAAGTCCAACATATCGTAAATATCCATTTTAATGGAATAATCCTTCGCGCAAAGGAAATGTGCTCGAAAAAGTAAAAGGTATGCCGCTCATCGCAAATCGCAAAACACCAAGGAAACTTTCAATTGCTATATTCATGAACACAATGATATTGCGATTTTTGATAATGTGATAATGTGATTTTGCGATATTGCAATTTTGTGATTCTGCGATATTGCAATATTGCGATTGTGATAATCTAATTTTGCGATGATGTGATTCTACGATATTACAATATTGCGATATTCCAATTCATCATAATCGCATGATTGACATCGCTCATAACATACACCAATTTGAAATGTCATTTAGAAATTTGTGATGTGATGTTTTGATGAGTCATAAAGGAAATCACACGTAGGCCTTAATGCATAGTTAATGAGGTTTAATTGCATTTATTCTTTTCACGGCTCGAGAAGATAGATATATTTTTTATCCGTGTTTGAAATAAAAGATATATTTTCTATTGTGTATCTTCTTGAATTTTTCGCTTTGCATTTTTATCTTGTTTTCTCCATTGCCCAAATTTCAGGGAAATTCCAAAGAAGACATCGCTCGCAAAAAAGGTTAAAAAAGGAAAAATGACTGCAGAATCTACAATGTTTGAGGATGTAGACATGCTTCCACTCTTCTCTGATACCACATGAAATAAGGATGGTAGGACTACAACATGGGAGGCAATGTATAATTTACTGGAGGAAGAAGACTTAAAGGTGTTGGAAGCCAAAGCAACAACAAATGCTAAGGAATGTTCAGATGCTTTCTATTTCGAAACAACATGTTATTTCTTGCACAAGATAGTTGCAAGGCCAAAAATCTTACCATACACGCATATGGTAAGATGGATTATTGATAACATGGATATTTCATATAGAACATTTAGAAATTCTATGCATGAAGTCATGGGGTCATTCAAACCAGGCAATTTATGCCAATTGTACCATCTGCCAGAGTCATAGAAGATCTATGATAAAGCCTTTATTGAGCAATTTTCCAAAGAAAATAAAGATCCAATGGACGTTATGCAGAACTGGAGGTCTGGCTCCAACAAGTTCAAGCAGGAGAAAACTGGTATGTACCCAATTGCATCTTTGTCAACCCCACATAATTTTGCAGCCGCAATGTTGTGTAGGTTATTTGGAAAAGTTGATACCACCAAGTTTTCTATTGAATGGGTTCCATTGATTGATGCAGTTGTTAATGTTATAATCATGAACCAGAGTAATAATTTGTCACATAATTTGGCTATGGCCATTGGAGATTACAGGAGCAATAGAATTATCTCCACTCAGGTTATCCCTCCCTTTTACATGAGTTCTTATGTCGTGGATGCTATATGTTTTTGTTCACATTTTAAAAACATGGGCTGGAAATGGATTTTAAAGGATCCTACTCCCATCCATGTTTATCATAAAGTTTTGTGGGAATTGTATTTTAGCTCCCATTTTTATAAAATTTGTTATGGTGTTATGTTTCCAATTTACCAGACCATTTTTGATAAGAAATCCCCTAGGCTATTAGAAGAAGCAAAGACAGACATCTTGTCGGTGGAAAGATGGTTTAGTGAGGAATTATTTACTTATATCATATTTTTTGGGAGTATTACAGCTCCGCATGTTCTTCCATATTATGTGCCTAATAGATTCTTGGAAAGAGAGATTTCTTATCAAAAAGTGGGGGATGGTATAACCAAAACCCTCAAAGAATAAAAGAAATCCATATTGCTGACCTTCCCATTGCAATGTGGTTATTTCGCGTTACATGATATCGGGCATGCGACAAAAGAGATACTGAACATCACATCTCTAAATCTGGCTACCATGCAAGGCAGACAGTATGACCCTAACAAGGTCACCAAGAATTTCTCTGCCTTGGTCAAAATCAGACAATTTATTCATGAGGATGATGATTTTGATGATCTCTTTGAGAAAGCTAAAACATTTTCACAAGTTTTACATTTAGCATCAATAAAATTTGACCCAACCAACCTCAACAGCTTCCATAAATATAGAAATAAAATACTGGAAAAGGTCCCTTTGGACCTAATACAGATTGAAGAAACAAGAGAACCAACTCCTAGCGTAAGCTTGGAGGAAAGTTCCAAGAACAATTCTAATGAGGAATCTCAAGAGAAGTCAGTTCAAGGTTCAGAAGACTCCAAACACCAATCAGAGAATAAGGAAGGAAGCCCCAAGAAAAACCCTAAATAGGACACAGAGAAAAATGATAAAGAAATGGCTGAAAATGCCTCAACTGAGGAGCACATGGAGGCTGGATCCACATAGGTTGAAACAGAAAAGATCATAGTCATTGATCTGGATCAAGAATGGGAGAAATTTAATAAAATCTCCAAATAGAGTCTAGTCTTTAAGGGACATCTAGATTTCAGTATCCACAACATACTCAACATGATATAAACCCAAAAACAATAATACAAGGAGTTATAACTACCCAAGATATACAAATCATCCTGGCACACCCAACCTCAAAAATTGTTCTAAAGGTTGAGGAAATACCCCCAATGGACATATTCTACATCCTAACACATAATACTATAGTAGAGAGGCAAAGGAAGAAAAAATAAATTATATGTATCAACAACAACAACTCTTGGAAGTGAATTAATGGAGGTAATATGGAAAGATACCCCCATTGATTCATCAAAAAATATTACAAAGCTATCACAATTTGGAGGTGCCTATGCAACTGCAACAATTGATAAGGAAACTGAATTTTGACTTTTGCTTAAAGAAAAAGAAGAAAGGGTCCAGTTGTTAGAACAAAAACTTGAACAAGAGAGACAAAGTACCACTATGTAAGCACAGATAGAGATGGCATGACTTCAAAATGATTTTGAGAAAATTATATTACAACATTAGATAAACATCGTAGAGAAGGACTCACCGATTCATCAAATGCATCCTGTAATGGATAAACTCAAAGGAAACCCTCAAACAAAAGAATTCATTAAAGAGGCACTCAAACTAAACTCTCTCTTTTCAAAGCAACAGGAAATAGTCTACCAAAAAATCTCATTAATCAATCCCTATTGTGAAACAAGTGATAAATTAACCAATCAAGTGGTGGATCAAAGATTAGAATATGAAGAGATAAATAAGAGGATTTCAGAGTTTATTTCTTGGTAAGAATCTTAAGAAGGTAAAAAGGAAAATCTTCCAAAGATCAAGGAGTCCCACAAGGATATTTTATTCGCAGATTGGGACATACAGTTAAAGCAAGCAAAAAGGGCAGCAACAAGAGCAGCTAGTATAACAAACAATATCATTGAGGTTGTCAATGAAAACATCCACACTGCCAATATTATTAACTAATGCGGGCCAAAAGCTCTCCTAGACATCAAATAGTTAGAAAAACAGTGCAAAGAGACTACCCAAACAAATGTAGAGGCAATCAAACAACTGTCTAAGCTTGACTGGGAAACCTAGTGGCAGTTTCTAGTAAAACCACACAGTAATTGGATGCCTCTATGTTGTCTAACAAATTCCACACAAAATATGGTGCTACATCTCTCTGTTGATATATTCATAGGACAATTAAGATCTATATTTGGCCAGCCACCCTAGGTGAAACTAATGATAGGCATTTGCAAACTTAAGGACCGAATGGCTGAATATGACCATTCAATTTTAAGAAGCTTATCAACATTTTTATTTCTATTTTAATTTTATTTTACTTATTCTAAGGAAGGTTTTTTGAAACCTCCTTAGCTTTATATGTAATAATCTATTTTTGATGAATATATTGTATTATTTAAACCTCTCTCGTGCATTTAGAGAGGGGTCCAAAATTTTATCAAAAACACTTTGTAAAGGCTTGCACTTTTGTACTTTTGTGAACGTTTTGATGAAATAATTGGAACACGATATCGAATTTCTTAGAGATTGAAGCATACTCTACTGAATTTTCACTTTTGGATTCTTAGAGTATATTTAGTTGAAAAGAAGTATATCAATATCTTGGAATTTCTATGTTTAACCTGTTAGAAATTCTTCCTGTATTGTCTGGTTTATTTCTTCCTGCTTGTTCAATTACTTAACAAGTTATTTACCATGTAAATACTGAAAATAAACATAAGTATAGTATCAACATCTACAGATCATCAACTCAAAGTAAACAACAACATAAGTGACACTATTATTTTTGGACTAATGTCTGCGGGAAAACCCAATGCGGGAAAACCAGCACAACTATTCATAAGGTTTTATTATTATGTAGGTTTTAGAATACAACCAGGGTGCCAGAAATGGCTCACCCAATAGAGAATGCCCTCGGTAGTAGTACCTCTCCTTGGAAACAGATATTCTGGTTGATAAATCATCGGATGAACAATCCCACACCAATAATTACATCTTCCATTGCTCTGTGTCACTCTGATAGGGACTAAGTTAGCTTCTGGAGCTTCTGCATCAGAGCCTAGACCCTCTGTGTCTCACACGGTGGCCTCTCCTCACTCTGCACAGCTGCTGGTTTCTTTTGCATAGCCTCTAGCTGCCTTTGCGTCAACCTCTCTGATCTCTGTGCTGTCTCTCTGGTAGAAACTCCGCCTCTCTTCTATGTATTCGCTACCCCTCATTGTTGATCACTGATTCTATCTCTCTTAGCAAACCTCGCTCTAGAGAATAGAATGACTGATCACTCTGGTGTGTTCTCCAGCTGACCCTCAAGGCTCCTCTTATACTTTTCACGTTGGTCCATCAAAAACCGATATTAAATCTTTAATCAACAACTAATATTAGACATGGCTTAATCCATGACTTTTGGAACCTTCTAACCTAGTTTTATATTAATACCCATTAATATTTTATTTTTCCTAAGTTTAGACTTAGGAAATCCATTAAAAAATATTAATTATTTTAATATCTTCCAAACCGGGTATAATTTGTCCAAACAATTTTTGGGTCTTGGAGATCTCATGTGCCTTATCACCTCCACCAATTTTCATGGCTAGAGCACATCTGATGCTACCCAAAATCAACAATCCCTATTAGCAAGGATTGTGTTCTAGTAATACTCCTCACTGAGTATCACCCTGATCATCCAGCATCGGTCCCTGTGTTGATGCTAGGCCTCCCCACTCAACATCCTCTATAGTGTTGCATCCTATACCACTGCCCATGGCCCTGCCACTTCCACTGTTGCACCCGTACGAAAGCTCCTATTGCATCCTGTACTGCTGCCCATGGCACTTCTACATATGTATGGTAGCTCTCACTGCATCTGTGATGTTGCTGGTCTATCCTCCCAGTAGTGCATCTACATTGCCTCCCCTTCTCCTCATGCTACATCGTGCTACTGCACTACAGCTCATTTGTTGAGAAGTAAGTAACTGACCCACTCAACTTCTAACATCCTTGTTAGGCTAGAGACACTCCCGATGCTAAAGTTCTCTATGTCGCTAAAAATTTCTCCCTTTGCTGACCTTTGCGTTTCTACAACAACTCCTTGCATCTCGCATCGTTGCACACCTCTCTTTTCTATCCTACACTAGTGAAACACTCCCATGCCTCTCGCACTATTGTAGCCTACTAGCCTCCCGCTGTTCGGGGACTCCTACACTGTAGTACTATCTATCGCTCCATCTGCATCCATCTCTACCTACATCTGTGAGTCTTGCTACTCCTCTTCAGGGCTCCCATAGCAAGGTATAATCCAAGAGGTTGGGTACCTTAAATATCCTACCCCTCATCACCTGTAGTTCACCTGACTACAGCTTGATGTCTCTCGACTTCTTCTCAGGTGGCACATGAGCACTAATGGCACAATCATCATCCTCCTTGACTTATTTTTGCACCCTCGTTGGTGTTTCCTTGGTCTCAGAAGCCTCTCCCTTGCTCTTCTTCCTTGGACACTGGTTCACAAAATGACCTAGTTCCCCACAATGGAAGCACTTGACCTTGGAGAGGTCCTTCTTCTTCCACTTCTCTTGCTTTCCCGCAGATGCTAGAGTCGCATCCTCTTGTTCCTCCTTCTTGATTCTAACCTCTTTACCGCTACTCCCCACCTTGGTCATCCGTCTAATCTATTCTTGATGAAGAGTCGCCCACAATTCCTCCTAATCCAAAAGGCTCATCCTGCCTAGTATGCTCTGGATAAATACCTCCCAATCCTCTGAGACTGCATTCAATGTGGTCCTCACCATCAATTCCTCATTCGATGTGGCCCCTGTGGAAATTAGTTGGTCACAGATCTCCTTCAATCAATTGAGGAAGACATCTATCTACTCTCCCTTCTGCATCTGGTATGACCGAAGTTGATTCTCAAGTAACATCTTCCTCTACATGGAAGTATGCTAGTACAATTTATTTAGGGCCTCTCACGATCCTTGACCACACGATCCTTGACCACATCAAGGATGATGCACTTCGCCTTGGCCATTGCCTCCTCGTACTTCTCATTTTTGAGTTGCGTCAATTGGGATCGCTATTATTTTCAAGGTGAAGTCCTTGATGCGATATCTGTCTAGAATGCACAAGATCCTGGCATTCCAAACCACAAAGCTGGGAGCTCCATCCACTAGTACAAATTGGCTAATTAATTACTAAAGAAATGAGTAAAATTTTCATATAAATGACCATTTTTCAGTGGGTGACCAATAGTAGCTAATTTACAGTATCTTATAACGCGACCAATTTTTAGTCGTTTTTAGCTTAGTCACTAACTGGTTGTTTCAATTTTATTGTCTAGTCGTATATTTAGTTGAATAAATTTGGTTATTAATTTAGTCATTGATTTAATCATTAATTTCCATAATTAAGGACCAAATATAAAACACAATATATTACTATATAATCATTGAAAACCAATTACTGACCAAAGAAATATGACCAAAATGTTGGTCATGTTATAAGATACTGTAAATTATCTACTAATAGTCATATATATGCAATTTTTAGTCATCATTTGGAACCAATCAATGACCAAAGAAATATGACTAAATTTCAGTCATGTTATAAGATACTATAAATTAACTACTAATAGTCATATATATGCAAAATTTAGTTGTCATCTGTAATCACAAATTTATCATTTGCAGTAGTCATTTATCTTATTTTGGTAGTTTCACATTCATTATATAAATGACTGATTTAGTAGCTTATATTCATTTCATTCACTTTCATTAATAATCATTATAATCAATTAATTTAGTGGTTGTATATTCATTTTATTTGTGTTCATTATTAATTAATATAAACTACTGATTTAGTAGTTTTATATTTATTTTATTTATATTCATTTTTAATCAACATACATCCATTGGTATGATTTTGCGACTATATTAAAAAATACCTTACAATATTCATGCTCATCTAATATGAAAACACGCGAATCATGCAACTTCATAAGTTGATAACAACACAAAAAATATCAAATACAATTGTAAATAAATATTTGAACCACAAATTTTATTATATGAAATGCCAAGTATTACAATATGAGTTTCCAACTAAATATTGATTGGGCTACAATTTACACATGAAATATTGTTTAATCACTTCAAACATTCCCACTGTGTTGCCAATGCATTGCACGTGCCTTTCCACCTTTCAAATAATTCAATAGTTTGCCTCTAAAAACTGTGTAGCTAATAGCATCCACCAATCGAGAGTCATGCTAAAGACTAGAAGCTCCATTCTTTGGATAGTCCAGCACTAGAAGATGAATCCAAGGTCTTCGATCTGCAACCAATATATATTCATTTAAATACTAATAATCTGATATGATCTATTTTTTTAATTAAAGTATCTATTAAAACTCTTATCACTATTTGCAATATAATGGGACTATAAAACTTCCTTTATAGCACATGGAAAAGTTTACAAAGAAACTAAATACAATGGCCCCACTTCAACACTTCCTTTTAATGATTCTCCACAACAAAAATTAGAAAACATTGAGATCTGCAAATTCATGCTTGAGGTAGGACTTTATACACTCCATAACAACGTTTTATGAAAATATTGATATTTCAGTGACACGTTCAATCAAAGTATTTAAAAAAGATAAATAAGTTCCTCTTTAACATGCGGAAAATGAAAGAAAATAAAAATAAATAAATGAGAGAACATACCACCAAACATGTCAAACGCTACACCATAAAAGTATTCTTGCCATGTGAAATAAAAAGGTCAAATGTCCACTACATGGTCACATTTGAAGCAATAATTAGACACAAATAACTAAACCAAAGATTTTGAAATGCACATACACAACTATATAAGCATGCATCTTACAACTTGTAGCTAGAAACTCAATTTACCTTTACAAGCTATGCAGTACGATTTGCTTATGCACAACAAATGAATATTATCTTTCCCTGAGTGTTGACATAGTTGAATGCATAACAAAAAATATACTACATTGTTATTTATGTGTTTAGATTATTCTACAGATCCTTCATAATTGTGTCTCTTAGAGATTGTCCATTCTATGTTTTTACAGGATACAACATAAGATCAAGATTAACAAAATGATGTTTCAACCCAAAACAACAACAAAACCATACAATCTTCAAATGCTACATGAAAAATTGAAAGACGTATTTCATATATTATTCAATATTTCAAAAGTTACAATACATACATGACAGATGAGAGAGGGAGTTTAAATAAATTTAGTATATTCCACTCACTAAAGTGCTTATTAACAACTTAATGCACCATCATTAAGTTAACATGACTTAAATAAGAAAGTATTAGATGACAAATTGTGTTAGGCATTTGTTGGTTTTTGTATGGTACTAACTAGAATATCTCGTAATTTGTTCACATTGTTTTGACATTATATTGGATTTCAACTTAACATTTCTGCAGATTTGGTTGAAATAATAAAATGTGAAGTAACCCTGTTAATAAATAATTATTTACTTGCATAACGGGTTGGAAATGGAGCACAATGTTGTTGTCTAAGCCCAAGCAGCTTTTCACCTCAAACCCATTCTGTGTACACCTAACATCTAGATAGCCAAAATATCTCGTAATCTGTTCACATTGTTTTGACATTATATTGGATTTTAGCTTAACATTTCTGTAAATTTGGTTGAAGTGATAAAATGTGAGGGAAGGTTGGAAATGGAGAACAATTTTGTTGTCTAAGCCCATGCAATTTTTCACCTCAAACCCATTTTATGTACACCTAACATCTGAAAATGCATGAGAATACCTTTTGCAGACACCTCCAGTATGCCCACAAAAGTCCTAATAATGCATTAGGTAGAGAAATTTAGATTCTTTCCATTTGATTACTTCCTGGTAAAACTTTTGTTACTATTGAGACATAAAAATTCCTTTGTCCAAAGATATATTCTATATTTCATCAATTAAGAAATATTCAAAGAAATAAGTATACTAGAAGGCTTAAAACCTGAATTTCTAAACATAAGTAAATTGATTTCAATTTTGCTTTCAACATCTAGCATGAAACCTTAACCAAAGAAAGCCTCAAGTATGGATAGATTTCAGTTGTTCAAGCTAGCATTTGCATCATCATCAGATGTGGAGAACTGGGGCATCAACCTGATGGTAGATACTGAAGGCAATTAAATTGAACATCACTATATGAAAAGTAGCAAATGTTGCATTCCCCTCCACTGCCATATCCTAAAGTCAAAATCTTTATGATTTCCTATCAACTAGCATTTGCACCTAATGTTGCAAAGGAAACGCCGTAAGGCATAGAGTGTGGAAGAATAGGGACATGTGAATGGAATGTGGAAGAATAGGGACATGTGAATGGGCATTGTTGAAAGCGAGGGTGGATGATAAAGAGTTGCAATTGAAATTGTTAGTTATGTGTATGCTGAATATAGATATTTTATAAATAATAGTGTGTAGAAGAATAGTGGCATGGGAATGGACATTGTTGAATGCAAGGGTGGATGATATTGAGTTACACTTGAAACTATTAGTTATGTGTGTTTTGAATATGGATAAGTAATAGTAGTGTGTGGAAGAATAGCAACATGTGAATGGACATTCTTGAAAGCAAGGGTGGATGATAATGAGTTATAGTTAATGTCATATAGAGGTTATCCATTATTCATGTAGTAGTTGTTTATGTGAACATATTTTTGTACATTATTTTAAGCTTTTTTTGTATTTGGAGATTTTGTTTTTCCATATGTTACATATTAAGAATGAATTGTCACTTTTAAAGAGGGCACACAAGGTTGCTAGCTGTCACAAACCATCGTCAGGGTAAAAATTAAATTTCCTTTTCCTACTACATGGTTCTGTCAACTAGGTGTTTCGAAAAATACAAGTGAAAGCCATCAAACTCCTTGCGGAAATCAAACTCTCTCGTGAACTTTTCATAAATATAGGGATGCACAAATTCCTTAACTTGCCAGAACTATATTAAAATAACATTTTTCACTACTAACTTCATATGAAATGTCATGAACTTTCTTTTGGATAAAACCTCGAATGTGTTTTTAATATCCCAATTCAACTCTCGGTGAAATTTTCGTAGATATAGGGATGCACAAATTCCTTAACTTGCAAGAACTCTATTAAAATGACATTTTTCACTACTAAGTTCATATGAGATGTCAATTGAATTGTTTTATTATTATTATTTTAATTTAATGTTTCATTATGCATACTAAATCTTTTTTCATATAAAACTAAATTTAAATGTTTACTCATTTACAAATACTACAATACATACCCCTTTTTCGAATTGATGTTTATGAGTAGCAGGCCAAAACTTGCCAAATGCTTAAATTTATTTTCCAAAATTTCAGAGATGCCCATTTGAAAACCCTGGATATATTAGTGTTTGATACGAACAAGTTTCGAGCATACTGGTTGTTGGGGTACAGAGTTTTTTGTAAATTGCTACCAAGCAAGGAAGAAGTCAAAAGAGGATTGGTATTAAAACCATGGCCGCAACTCAAGGACCTGTGTTCTTGTCCCCAAATAGGACATTGCAACTAACATATGAGGGTGTGTTTTATGAGGTACTCATAGCAAAAGCCTAGCTCTCCACCATAGCAGACAAAGGGGGCATACCCTCATCTACAGATACTGTAAAGCAACTGTAGCCACATTTTGAATATTGCTCTCTGCTGGTAATCCATAAGTGGTGACGTTTCAAGAGCTGATGCAGATTCAAGCAGCAAGCTAGCCAATGTTGTCAATTTGTTGTAAAACATTTGGTAGACAAACTTTGAATCTCAAATTCAGCAAACAATGAGCAGGGTCAAAAAAATTGTGTTTACAATGCATGCAATGCTAATGTCATTTGCATCAGAAGGGAGCTAGTTGTCTTCTGCAGGAGGAAACCTCGTTCTGACACCCAAATCTAGCAGATTCTGCATAAAAGTTGTTCCAATAAGAGATCCGATCTTCACAAATACTACAGGGTACCCCAACGGGGCATAAATCCAAGCTTCCATGCCAGATGACATTGGGGGGCTGAAGATCCTTCCTGTCCAGATATGTTGCCAATCCTCTCCTGTAGGGAAATAGGCTTTTACTTGATTCCTACCTTTGTCCACAACAGGGACCACCAAAACCTCAGACCCAACTAAAAACTGTTGGAATGTTAGCTTCTGCACATACTTGTCGTGTGGGTAATGAAGGAAAAGATGTCTAACAACTGGAAGTCCCTTTGAAGCAGCTTCCTGAAGATTGAGACATAAAAATTTCAAATGTATAGCGCAAATAATATCTTTTCAAAGCATAGATCAAAATGATATCAAGTTTAACAGACAAAAGTATATCTCTTTAAAGCACAGATAACAATCAATGAATTTTCCAAGGACTTGAAGATTGTATAAATGAAATGAGTCAAACTGAGATTAAATATTTTTACTTTCACAAGCTGAATACGATAGAACTCCCAAGCCTTATAAACCTTAGCAAAACGTGCAAAGTGTGATAAGGTCCGATCATTTGAATAGAACTGCTTATTTGCAGATGGTGAATTTCCCTGTAAAGAATTTCTCCAACAGAATTAGTTAGTAAGCCACTAAATAACTATTCCATCGTAAGAGAAAATTCAATGGCATGTCCCAAGTGAGTCCAGGGATTTAAGGTATAGATCAAGGATATTTGAATAATATGATCTTAAAGATATGTTGGCAAATATGAAAAGTCATGGGGAATTAACCAAGAATGCACATCACCACAATACACCTGCATTATACAAAACAAAGCTATGGGAATTACTTCACGTGTACGAAATATTGTGGTGAATGAATTCATCTCCATCCAACGTAATAGCAATTCTTCACTTCTCCTATATGGCGAGAAAGGGAGATCGACAGCACAGTAACCTCCAATGTCGCTGGGGTTTAATGAAAAGCCTGAAAGACCACTGCTAAGCAGACCTACAATGGCACTCTTGATTCCATCATTTCTCTGCCAGCTTGTCATCTGATCACCTTCCCAGAATAAGGTTGCCCATTTTGGAGTTTCCCGAAAACCAGCCCGCATGAAAAACACCAATTGTTCTTCATCTGACACCTCCTTTGCTGTTTGAACTTTCGATTCTTCAACAAATTCTCTATTGACTTCAGCCCACAGTGAAGGCTATCTATTATGAGCAGAAATTGGGTCTTCCCCTGCAGTAAACACAGGTACTGTTAACAGGTTATATCATATTTATACAAAATCCCCGAGAATAATCTGAGTAGCCTCGAGGCATAAAAAAATATACAGAAGCTCATGTATCAATCAATCATTAGGAGTTTTGATATTTCGGACCTGAGAAAAGGCAAGAATCCAAAGGAAGTCCCTCTCCAAAATCTGCCATCCAACCCTTTACTCCAGTATCTACCATATCGTGCAAGATGCCCTTGAACCACGTGCGAGCTGCAGGATTCGTAAGATCCAACATTCCAACATCGAATGTTGTATTCGGAATCATGTAAGTTGAACCATATTTATTTTGTATGAAGATACCTAGTTTGTTAGCTTCCTCAAAAAGGTTCCTTTTCCTGTTTGCCTTTTCATTCGTCTGCACTATGTTCAAAGCCACCACATTAACCATAAGTCTCTCCCCATAATAAACCTTTTTCAGCATTATCCAAAGCATTCAAAATATTGCAAGACATACAGGCACTAAACAGGGGTTACAGTAGGTAATTGTTAAAATGCCATTGGAATGAAGTTCTTCTACTAATTGCCTCCAACCAGGATAATGCATCTTATCTACTTCCCAATTCCACCAGAGTTGCCAACCAATGCTTGTCCTTCTTTGTCTCACCCAATCCTGCACCAAAAATAGACAATGCATCATAAAAGGAAATCAGCACCTCAAATGCATACTTTATTGCTACTAAAAACCATAAAGCTAAAAACCATAAAATAATGGCATCAAATAGCTAGCTTATAGTCATGGATATCCAGCAGCCCACCTGAAGCTAGAATGCAGAAATTGGGACATTATATTTTTCCAGATGACCCCAAACATGTCTGACAGATTCAGTGCCACCTTGCATTCCAACTACTGCCCCGGACAAAATCCATTTTGGGAGTTCCCACATTCTTCCTATTGTTCCTGTATATCATTCAATCAGCTCTATAGGGGAACAACCATGCAGGATCCTCCCTTGCATTGAAGTGCCGTACATCTACAAGAATCTACAGAGGGACTTGAATCATATATGTTTCATCTCATTGATTTCGCTCTTGCTTATGATAAGTTTCATCTGTCATAAATATTCCATACAATGGTCTCATATATGTTCTAAACGTTTTAAAGACTGCAAATATTGATACAATGGATAAGAAATGGCTATGATAGGAAGAATACCTGAATCTGTATTTTTCAGCTTCCGAGTGCCGGCTCATTCCAAACCTGTGACGGTTGCGGTGATGTGAGTTTATTATGAACAGTTACAACCTTTCAGTTACCTTCCCTTAATCAAACGGCTAACACTATTCTAATCGTCTAACAAATAATCTAACGATGCACAGTGATGATAGGTAGATCTTAGGGAAGTTCACTTAAGAGGGAAACGCCTTACGGCGTAAATACAATTAGATATGACTTATGGAGCAACAGATGCAAATCCAATGTGCAGTTCAGTGTTATATTTCAATGTGTTTTCTGTCACCAGATTCTTGCATTTCTCTCATCATGTCCTATGTAGAAGCATTCTTTTGTTGATCCTTTTGGGCAAGCTTAAAGTCTGCAACTCTATAGCTTCAAGATCTCACACCATGTGAGTTATGTGAACCTGCAGAAGATTAGTGTGAGGAACAAGTAGTGTTGCAATTCCTGCTCTGCAATTTGTCCTAAAAAAAGCATAGGAGTAATTAATTACCAATTTCTTGATAAACTAGGAATACTTTCTAGCTCTAATATCTCCATGACCCAAAAGATATACAACTCCTGATTCTTTGGCTTTATGCATGGATGAAAGCTCATACTCAAGACTTTGATCATCCATAGGCACAACACTTGTGGGCAACCCTGATGACGTACTAGCTTTTGGTAGAGACTTTGGAGGAGCAAAGAAATTCCTTGAACCCCTGTAATTTCCCATTAGGGGTGCCTCCAGGGAATCGGGGCTGCAACTTATTTCTCCTAGTAGTTTAGGATCCTTCGTTTCATTCTCTGATTCTGAAGTATACTGATCATCACTCTCCAATGAGAAATCTTCAGCCTCGCTATGGAGAAACTTTTCAATACTTTCAATAAGTATTTATTAGAAGGCTTGATGATTCTCCTTTCGGACATCTTTGTAAGCATGCCTTACAATACATTGAAACATGTGGTAGATTCTTGGACAGACTCATCTCAATAGAAAGCGGTCACCTTGTGTCACAATAGGTACTGGAACATACTTGATAATACAAATATTATGGTAGAATGAATAGCTGGGAGACTTGTTACAAAATTGCAAAATATTGTTGGAACTCCATGAACAAGTTTATTATAGACCAACCAAATTTCAGAAACTCTTACTTTGTTAAGATTTGAACCAAGCTATAGCATCAAATCCATTGAGATTTTCATCCTGACTTCACTTTGATACTTTAGGATAATTCCAAAGTTCTAGATATACATTACAAAAAGGAGGGAAGAGCCTAAAACCAATGGGAGCTAACTACCATCACTTACTTTCATCAATACAGCCACAAAATAAGTTAGTTCAATGGTTAGAAAGAAAACTAGGAAACAAAGTGCCAATATTAGGTTGGTTTTCCATATCAGAAGCATGGCAATAGGCACTAACACTCTGATCACCATCATTACTCCTACCTCAGAAATTTCTGCAACATGTCTCTGTGTCAGCACATTTGTACTAAAGAGTGATATTCATTTCAAGGTTCTACTAGCTGTTTTCCATGAAATTTACTGATTGGATGAGATATTACTCTGTAATGCTGTTATAAATCGTGTATTCTCGTAAATTCTGACAATTGTTAGAACTTAGTACTAATAAATAAAATTAATTTCTTTGTATAAGACTTACCATATGCATTTCCTATCTCGTTTGTGCCCTTAAAGGTGGAATCTACAATGATGCAACGAATCATCAAGAACTAGTTTATGATTGGAATGTAGACCTAGCCCATAAACTACTTTGAGGTGTGTATGACTTTAAGCCTGGGGAATAAACCAAGAGCCATTGACTATTTGATACATTAAAATTTTGCTGAAATCATAACTTGACTTGTGATCAGAGTAGCAGTAGTGGCTAGCACAAGAATTAGTCAGAACGCACCAGCTGAATGATTTGGATATGAGAAAAATATATATACTCACCAGTCAAAA
This sequence comes from Pinus taeda, assembly GCA_000404065.3. Classification (NCBI taxonomy): domain Eukaryota; kingdom Viridiplantae; phylum Streptophyta; class Pinopsida; order Pinales; family Pinaceae; genus Pinus; species Pinus taeda. The sequence continues at coordinate 69,406 of APFE030638508.1, read as the reverse complement.
GCAATATTAACTATATAGACGAGCACAACCATAATTGGTATTATGAATAACTACTAAGAATATAGGAACCTGTGATGCATTTCAAGTATAAGAATGTTTTTTCCATTTCAAAACATGGTTATAATCCATGAAAAACATGCTACAAAGTCTATGCATGTTGTTAATACAGAAATTGATTGAACCTTGCCTGGAATTGAAGCGTAGAATTCTCGTTCTGCCATGATTGGATTTGCTATAAGAAATTCATATTGGCCCATATATGCGAGTAATAGAGAGGAGAACACCAAAAATGTGAAGGCTATCTGTAGCCAACATTTATTCATAAGATTATACTAGCATTGAAAGGCAAAAGAGCACAAACTATGGGGAAGACTCAAGGTGAAAAATCAAATTCACATAACGTTGTACTATTGCAGTTCCCTGAAACTGAAAGAAAAGTATGTCTGCTTGAAAGAAACCTTTACAGAAAAGTATGGCTGCTAAAAAAGAAACACTTATAGTAGCTTGAAGTTGTCATGCTCTACATGAGCTTCTTTAAGCTCTAAGCTTACCTGGACAAATCTCTCTGAGAAGTGCAACAAGTCAGCAAACATTGCTTTAGCTCATGTGAATCAGAATACTAGTGCAAATTTTATTGGCAATTCTAGACTTAAGTTATTTAATACAGAGATAGAACATAGACAAGAATAGTTGGTTTCAGTTTCAATAACATGTTATGCACAAAAAACAATCTCCAAGAGAAAACCATGCTCGATTTGGATTACTCGAAAAGAAGTAATAGATATAGACTGGATTGAACGCCTTGAAAACACTATTGTCATATGAAATAATGTTGTAGAGGCCAATCGGCCCAAGGGAAAGAAACCATATGAATAGAATTGGGCCACAAAAAAGTCCCACTTTGCTAGTGCCAAACCTCTGCATGCTGAACAAGATGAGAGAGGGAGGTTAAATAACTTTAGTATATTCCACTCGCTAAAGTGCTTATTAATAACTTCATGCACCATCATTAAGTTGACATGACTTAAATAAGCAAGTATTAGATGACAAATTGTGTTAGGCATTGGTTGGGTTTTGTATGGTACTAACCAGAATATCTCATAATTTGTTCACATTGTTTTGACATTATAATGGATTTCAGCTTAACATTTCTGCAAATTTGGTTGAAGTAATAAAATGTGAAGTAACCCTGTTAATAAATAATTATTTACTTGCATAAAAGGTTGGAAATGGAGCACAATTGTTTTGTCTAAGCCCATGCAACTTTTCACCTCAAACCCATTCTGTGGACACCTAACATCTGGCTAACCAGAATATCTCGTAATTTGTTCACATTTTTTTGACATTATATTGCATTTCAGCTTAACATTTCTGCAAATTTGGTTGAAGTGATAAAATGTGAAGTAAGGTTGGAAATGGAGCACAATTTTGTTGTCTAAACCCATGCAACTTTTCACATCAAACCCATTCTATGTACACCTAACATCTGAAAATGCATGAGAATACCTTTTGCAGACACCTCCATTATGCCCACAAAAGTCCTAATAATACATTACATAGAGCAATTTAGATTCTGTACATTTGATTACTTCCAGACAAAAATTTTGTTGGTATTGAAACACAAAAATTCCTTTGTCCAAAGATATATTCTATATTTCATCAATTAAGAAATATTCAAAGAAATAAGTATACTAGAAAGCTTAAAACCTGAATTTCTAAACATGAATAAACTGATTTCACTTTTGTTTTCGACTTCTAACATGAAACAGTAACCAAAGAAATCCTCAAGTATGGATAGATTTCAGTTGTTCAGGCTAGCAATTGCATCATCATCAGATGTGGAGAATTGGGGCATTAGCCTGATGGTAGATACTGAAGGCAATTAAATTGAACATCACTATATGACAAGTAGAAAATTTTGCATTCCACTCAACTTCCATATCCTAAAGTCAAAATCTTTATGATTTCCTATCAAATACAGTTAGATATGGTTTATGGAGCAACAGATGCAAATCCAATGTGCAGTTCAATTTTATATTTCAATGTGTTTTCTGTCACTAGATTATCCCATTTCTCTCATCACGTCTTATGTAGAAGCATTTTTTTGTTGATCCTTTTGGGCAAGTTTAAAGTTTGCAACTCTGTAGCTTCAAGATCTCACACCATGTGAGTTATGCGAACTTGCAGAATATTAGTGTGAGGAACACGTAGTGTGGCAATTCCTGCTCTGCAATTTTTCCTCAGAAAAGCATAGAAGTAATTAATAACCAATTTCTTGATAAACCAAGAATCCTTTCTAGCTCTAATATCTACATGACCCAAGGGATACACAACTCCTGATTCTTTGGCTTTGTGCATGGATGAAATCTCATACTCAAGAGTTTGATCATCCATAGGCCCAACACTTGTGGGTACCCCTGATGAGGTACTAGCTTCTGGTACTGACTCTGGAGGAGCAAATAAATTCCTTGAACCCTTGTAATTTCCCATTAGGGGTGCTTCCAGGGAATCGAGCCTGTAGTGCATTTCTCCTAGTAGTTTAGGATCCTTTGTTTCATTCTCTGATTCTGAAGTATACTGATCATCACTCTCAAATGAGAAATCTTCAACCTCCCTACAGAGAAACTTTTCAATACTTTCAATAAGTAGTTGTTAGAAGTCTTGATGATTCTCCTTTCGGACATCTTTGTAACCATACCTTGTAATATAACGAAACATGTGGTAGGTTCTTCGACAAACTCGTCTCAATAGAAAGTGCTCACCTTGTGTCACAACAGGAACTGGAACATACTTGATACATACAAATATTATGCTAGAATGAATAGTTGGGAGACTTGTTACAAAATTCCCAAATATTGTTGAAACTCCGTGAACGAGTTCACTATAGACCAACCCAATTCTAGAAAATCTTACTGTGCCAAGATTTTAATCGAGCTCTAACATCAAATCATTGAGATTTTCATCCTAAATTCACTTTGATACTTTAGGACACTTCCATAGTTCTAGATGTACATTACAAAAAGGAGGGAGGAGGCTAAAACCAATGGGAGCCAACTTTCGTCACTCACTTTCATCAATACAGCTACAAAATGAGTTAGTTCAATGGTTAGAAAGAAAACCAGGAAACAAAGTGCCAAGAATAGGTTGGTTTGCCATATCATAAGCATGACAATAGTCACTAACACTATGGTCACCATCATTACTCCCACCTCAAAAGTTCCTGCAACATGTCCATATGCCAGCACATTTGTATTAAAGAGTGATATTCATTTCAAGGTTCTACTAGCTGTTTTTCATGAAATTTACTTACTGGATGAGATATTACTAAGTAATGGTGTTATAAATTATGTATGCTAGTAAATGCTAACTATTGTTTGAACTAAATACTATAAATCAATTTCATGTCTTTGTATAAGACTTACCATATGCATTTCCTATCTCGTTTGTGCCCTTAAAGGTGGTAGCTACAATGATGCAAAGAATCATCAGGAACTAGTTTATGATTGGAACGTAGGCCTGGCCCATAAACCACTTTGAGGTGTGTATGAATTTAAGCCTGGGGAGGCAACCAAGAGTCATTGACGGTTTGATACATGAAAATGTTTCTGAAGTATTAGCTTGACTTGTGATCAAAGCAATAGTAGTGGTTAGCACAAGACCTGGCTAGAATGCACTAGCTGAATGATTTGGATATGAGAAAAATATATCTACTCAATAGTCAAAAGGTAATATGAACTATATAGGTGAGCACAACCACAATTCGTATTGTGAATAACTACTAAGAATACAGGAACCTGTGATGCATTTCAAGTATAAGAACGATTTTTCCATTTCAAAACATGCTTATAATCCATGAAAAACATGATATAAAGTCTATGAACGTTGTTAATACAGAAACTGGTTGAACCTTGCCTAGAATTGAAGCGTAGAATTCCTATTCTACATGCTTGGATTTGTTATAAGAAATGTAGCTTGGCCCATATATGAGAGTAACAGACATGGGAACACCAAAAATGTGAAGGTTATCTACAACCAACATTTATTCATAAGATTATACTAGCATTGAAAGGAAAAAAAGCACAAACGGTGGGGAAGACTCAAGGTGAAAAACCAAATCCATATAATTTTGTACTATTGCAGTTCCCTGAACTTGAAAGAAAAGTATGCCTACTTGAAAGAAACCTTTACAGAAAAGTATGGCTTCTCAAAAAGAAACCCTTACAGTAGCTTGAAGTTTTCATGCTCTACAATGAGCTTCTTTAAGATCTAAGCTTACCTAGACAAATCTCACTGAGAAGTAACCCAAGTCAGCAAACATTGTTTCAGCTCCTATGAATCAGAATATTAGTTCAAATTCTATTGGCGATTCCAGAATTTAGTTATTCAATTTAGAGACAGAACACAGACAAGAATAGTAGGTTTTAGTTTCAATCACATGTGATGCACAACAAACAGTCTCTAAGAGAAAAACATGCTCGATTTGGATTACTCGAAAATAATTAATAGGTATAGACTAGATTGAACACCTTGAAAACACTATTTTCATATGAAATAATGTTGTAGAGACCAACCAGCCCAAGGGAAATAAACCATATAAATAGAACTGGGCCATAAACAAGTCCCACTTTTCTAGTGCCAAACCTCTATATGTTGAACAAGATGAGAGAGGGAGGTTAAATAACTTCAGTATATTCCACTTGCTAAAGTGATTATTAGTAACTTAATGCACCATAATTAAGTTAACATGACTTAAATAAGAAAGTATTAGATGACAAATTGTGTTAGGCATTTGTTGGGTTTTGTATGGTACTAACCAAGTTATCTCGTAATTTTTTCACATTGTTTTGACATTATATTGGATTTCAGCTTAACATTTTTGCAAATCTAGTTGAAGTAATAAAATGTGAAGTAACCCTGTTAATAAATAATTATTTACTTGCATAAAAGGTTGGAAATGGAGCACAATTTTTTTGTCTAAGCCCATGCAACTTTTCACCTCAAACCCATTATGTGTACACCTAACATTTGGCTAACCAAAATATCTCATAATTTATTCACATTTCTTTTGACATTATATTGGATTTTGGCTTACCATTTCTGCAAATTTGGTTGAAGTGATAAAATGTGAATTAATGTTGGAAATGGAGCACAATTTTGTTGTCTAAGCCCAAGCAACTTTCCACCTCAAACCCATTCTGTGTACACCTAACTTCTGAAAATGCATGAGAATACCTTTTGCGAACACTTCCATTATGCCCATAGAAGTCCTAATAATGCATTACATAGATAAATTTAGATTATGCCCATTTGATTGCTTCCAGAAAAACTTTTGTTATTATTGAGACATAAAAAATCCTTTGTCCAAAGATATATTCTATATTTCATCAATTAAGAAATATTCAAAAATAAGTATACTAGAAGGCATAAAACCTGAATTTCTAAACATAAATAAACTGATTTCACTTTTGCTTTCGACTTCTAGCATGAAGCCTTAACCAAACAAAACCTCAAGTACGGATAGATTTTAGTTGTTTAGGCTAGCAATTGCATCATCATCAAATGTGGAGAACTGGGGCATAAGCCTAATGGTTGATACTGAAGGCAATTAAATTGAACGTCATTATATGATAGGTAGCAAATGTTGCATTCCCCTCAATTGCCATATCCTAAAGTCAAAATATGTATGATTTCCTATCAAATACAGTTAGATATGGTTTATGGAGCAACATATGAAAATCCAATGTGCAGTTCAATGTTATATTTCAATGTGTTTTCTATTTCCATATTCTCTTATTTCTCTCATCACGTCCTATGCAAGAGAATTATTTTGTTGATCCTTTTGGGCAAGCTTAAAGTCTCCGACTCTGTAGCTTCAAGATCTCACACCATGTGAGTTATGCAAACCTACAGAATATTAGTGTGAGGAACACGTAGTGTTGCAATGCTTGCTTTGTAATTTTTCCTCGAAAAAGCATATAAGTAATTAATAACCAATTTCTTGATAAACCAAGAATTCTTTCTAGTTCTAATATCTCCATGACCCAAGAGATATACGACTCCTGATTCTTTGGCTTTATGCATGGATGAAAACTCATACTCAAGACTTTGATCATCCATAGGCACAACACTTGTTGGCAACCCTGATGAGGTACTAGCATCTAGTAGTGACTCTAGAGGAGCAAAGAAATTCCTTGAACCCCTGTAATTTCTCATTAGGGGTGCCTCCACGAAGTTGGGGCTCCAACTTATTTCTCCTGGTAGTTTAGGATCCTTTGTTTCATTCTCTGATTCTGAAGTATACTGATCATCACTCTCCAATGAGAAATCTTCAGCCTCCCTATGAAGAAACTTTTCAAGACTTTCAATAAGTATTTGTTAGAAGGCTTGATGATTCTCCTTTCAGACATCTTTGTAACCATACCTTGCAATACATCGAAACATGTGGTAATTTCTTGGACATATGCGTCTAAATAGAAAACGCTCACTTTGTGTCAGAAGAAGAATTAGAACACACTTTATACATAGAAATTTTATGGTGTAATGAATAGCTGGGAGAATTGTTACAAAATTCCCAAATATTGTTGGAACTCCATGAACGAGTTCATTATATACCAACCCAATTCGAGGAACTCTTATTGTGCCAAGATTTGAACTGATCTCTAACATCAAATCCATTGAGATTTTCATCCTGACTTCACTTTGATACTTTAGGATTCTTCCATAGTTCCAGATGTACATTACAAAAAGGAGGCAGGAGGCTAAAAACAATGGGAGCCAACTACTATTTTGGAGAATTTGGTATCTACAGATAAATACTAATTCCCTAGATAAGTAGCCATATCTAGAACAACAATTTAAAGCACTTTAACCTTTTCCTATAA
>APFE030638508.1:18265-38594 GCA_000404065.3 Pinus taeda | reverse complement strand
TCACTTAAATAAAACCTATTCTTGAAAATGGGCGAATGGATTCACTTAAATAAAACCTATTCTTGAAAATGGGCGAATGGAAGGTTATAACTCCTAATTTCAAGGGCTAAATTTACCTTTTTTACCCTCTCCCTTAAAATAAGGTGGGATATTTGAGGTGATTTTTAAAAATGTGCTGATACAAAATATTTGCCCACTAAAAATTTAAAACCCCTTAATTTCGCCAAAGGGCGAACATTCGCCCCTAAAATTATCCTTGGACACAGGTTCATGGTTTGAACAAAACTTCCCTTGAAAATGGATCTTATTTTCTGTCAAGAAGTCATCGACCGAAGGTTATAACCAAGCACGGAGAAGACGAACACAAGACTGGCCAAGTGCTGCAGTGTCACAAGTCTTTTCATATCTCAACCACATACTCATTCAAAATCCAGAACACAGTAGATGGAAACACTTATTTCCAGAAACAAAAAATAGTAAGGTATTAAGAAACTTGAACAAATGAAAAAAATAGTAAGCAAGGAAGAAAAAATGAAAACAAACAAGGTAAGAAAGGCAAACAAAATCAAAACAACAAGCAACAAGCAGCAAGCAGACTATGTACATGGAACGGGGTGTGGCCTGACTTACTGGAAGTACTGATTGAGATCTTGGCAGTTGACGAGAAGGTTCTCAATCCTCCCATCAAGTGATTATAAAAGGTATGTTTGTGGGCCAAGTTTCTCATGGATTGTGTATGAGCCAATCAACAAGGACTGAAACTTCATATGCTTGCCTTTGTCTTCATGAGACTTATCCCATTTCATAACCAAGTCACAAGCATCGAAGTTAGCTTTCCTTGCAGACATCTTATTGAACCATCTCTTGATATAGTTTTGGTGGAGTGTAACTTTTTTTTCCTATCATCCTTTCTTCTTGAAGCTTGTGGATTGTATCCATCCTATGCTAAACTAGCTGGCAAGGCTTGCCTTGGGATACTTGGCATAGTTGAAGTGCAGGCAAGTAGATATTAGGTGGAAGGATGGATTCTCTACCATCTATCAGGAAGTACGGTGAGGTATTTAGAGAAGGTTTGGGCATTATGTGGTCAGCCCATAGTGCATTCGTCAGAGTGGTATACCAGTTGCATTGCTCAGAGAAAATGGTATTTTTGATTATGTAGATGAGGTTTTTATTCATGGATTCTGCTATACCATTTCCTTGCAAGTAGTATTTGGATAACTATTTCAACACAATACCATTTTGTAATGAAAAATCATAAAATTTTAAAGATGAAAAGTACATTGCCTTATAAAAAACAAGTGATACCAGAACGCCGAAGCGTGAGATGATTTTTTTTTGGTGGAAGTTGATGAGCTCCTAGTCGTTCACTTGTTTGAGCAGAACTGCTTCTGTCCACCACGTGAAGTAATCAATGGTTGTTAGAATGTAGTGGTGTTGTTTGGACGAATGTGGGAAAATCTCACCAATGATTTCTAGGCCCCATTGTTGGAATGATTCAACCACTATAGCGAGGTGTAGTGTTGTTGCTATCCTTCGTGCTTTGTCGGTGCATCACTGATAGACCGGGCACTTGTGGGTATAAGCATGTGCATCCTTGAATAATGTGGGCCAGTAGAGATTGGCTCGCATAATTTTGTGTGCAGTGGTGTTTCTTGCAAATTGATCCCTAGTAGATCCGTCATGCAGATCTTGTAATACCTTCTTTGATTCATGTGCCTCCAGGAACCTAAGAAGAACTCTGTTGTTGTGCTTCCTGTAAAGCACTCCATGCGCAAAATGATATGCTAAATCTTTGAGGTGCAATGCCCTCTTCTGTTTGATGGAAAATTGAGAGGGTATGGTATCGTGCTCAAGGTACTGGCGCACATTTTCATACCAAGAGTTTCCATATTCAGTGGGTGTTTCTTTCCTTATATCATATATCTCAACTTCCTGCTCCCAGTTGGTGAGATCTTCTTCACTCTCCAGTGCCTGTATTGCTTTAGATGCAAGTTTGAAAAGCCCATGTACTTTGATCATGTGAACTGGCTCGATTTCAAGGTCATACTCTTGCAAGGTTGTGATCTAGTTGACACGTTGTTCACCCAGTTCTTGTTGTGCAAGAAATGTGTGGACTATTGGGTTAGGGACGTAGACTATGTAGTGGTTCTTAAACAATTAGGGCATGAAGTGTTTTACCACCTTGTAAACTGCATATACTTTCTTGTCAATGGTGGGGTAGTTCTGGTCCCTGCATGTTTACGCTCATGAAGGAGATGGAATGTTCATCATTGATCTCATCCTTCTAAGTGAGTACTGCAGCTAGGGAATTATCGGAGGCAAAGGTGTATAGCAGGAAATCCTTCTTGAAGTCCAGGCTGGAGAGTGTAGGAACTTATGCAATAGCCTACTTGATATGGGTGAATTCATACTTTTCCCTCTTGCCCCAATTGTAGACTACATGTTTCTTAATCATGTCCTTCATGGGTTTGACTATCTGCACATAATCTAAGATGAAATTTCAGATGAAGTTTATCTTGCCCAAGAAGGACTCCATGGCTTTCTTGTTGGTTGGGTGAGGGATCTCTGTAATAGTTTGGACCTAGTCTAGATCCACCTTGATCCTGCTTTTGGCAACAATGTGTTCCAGAAGGTTTCCCTCAAACACTACGAATACACTTTTTGGGATTCAAGGAAATCCCGTATTCTCGGCGTCACTCAAAAATTTTCTTCAGATAGCATATGTGGTCCTCACATCTTCTTGAGAACATAGTCACATCATTGAGGTATACCACTATGCTCTTTTCGATGAGTCCATGAAAAGCGATGTCCATGGCACATTGAAAGGTCACGCCTGCATTTACAAGCCCAAATGGCATTCGTCTGTATGCGAACATACCAAACTTGGTACAAAAGGTAGTCTTAAGTCTGTCAGATTCTGTGACCAAAACTTGATTATATCTTGAAAAACCATCGAGTAGAGAAAACATCTCTGCCCCAGATACTTGTTTGCAAAATGTGGTCCATAAATCGCATGGGGTAGTTGCCTTTGTCTGAGGCATGGTTCATGTTCCATAAATCAACACACAAGCATATTTCCTCGAAATTCTTGCGTACGGGAACAAGGTTTGAAACCCATGTGGAATGATGAACTTTGTATATGATCCGTGCATCAAATAGCTTGGTAAGATTTTTTCGTATGAGGGGTTCAAGTGAGGAGTGTACTTTCCTCGACTTCTGCAGATATGGCTTGACCCCTTCTTTGATCGGAATGATGTGTTGGACTATCCTTGTGCCATAAGTTTTCATATCATCGTACATCCACGTGAACACATCTCAGTACTATTTAAACAGGTGGACAAAGGCTTGTCGCTCTTGTTGTGTGCAACATGTACCAAGATTAACCAACTTTAGATCTTGTTCTATTCCCAGGTTTACCAATTCGTGCATCATGGTGGAGCTGTGGGTTTTGTTGTTCCTCAGCCCCTGAAAGCATTCTTTCAAGTCATAAAGCTTCTCCAACGATGCCACACCCTTCATGATAAGGTGGCCCTTCTTGTTACTAGCTTCTGCTTGCAAAGAATGCTCATGCCCATCATCATCTATCATGCATCTTTGAAGACGTCATTGTTGGCCATGAAATGCAATATCTGTTGATCATCATTAGACACATGTAAGTTAGTTCTCTTATCCAGGATAGATGGTTTGTACAAAATTTCAATAGTAAATCTATCAATAATCGATGATATTCTTGAAGCTATGTTTGCAATAGCATTGGCAGTGACATTACAGGTACGTGGTACATAAGTGATGTTAAATTATTGGAAGTTAGAGATCAGTCGCCATACCTCTTGCTGGTAACTTTTGAGTTGTGATGACAAATAGTGAATGGTGTTACGTACCTTTCATACCACTATCTCTAAATCACCTACCACTTTGAGCGCGACCACATTGAGGCTGATGTATTTCTACAAGCCTAACACGAGTGATTCATACTTAGAAACCTTGTTCTTGCACTCAAACTCCAAGTGATTTGAAACCAAATGCTTCTTGTTGTATGGGTTAATAAAGACACTCCCAGCTCCTGAGTTGTCCTGTGTCTTTGATCCATCAAAGTACATGGTCCACAACTTATCTATACGTGGACCATTTGATGCGCTTGTACTACTGTTACTACTATTGCTACTATTGTAAATGCTACTATTGGTACAATGTACTGTACATGTTTCATTACCATCAATTGGGGAAGGAAGGAGACCCAACTATGTGTCTGGTGGGGTTTGATTTGGCCATGTAGGATAACACTCCAACGTTGTTTCTAGGAGGTAGTTGCCAAACATGAGTTTTGCAAAGGCTAATGGTTCATTCCTACCATTTATGGGAGTGAAATTGTATTCATATACCTCTCGGACAGCAACCACATTTGGTTGTTTTTTCCCTTGTACGAAAGCCACATGTGCAACCAATCTGTAGTAAAATATCCATTCAGCTTGCTAGACTAGTCTCTGTTGAGTAGTAAATCATATGCTTCTGGTATGTCCACAACAACTATGTTGATGCATTGGTGGACTCAACTATCATGAGATAGTCAAATGATCACATCTCAGAGTTCACCAATGGTTGGTACAGATGTTCGATCAAGTTGGATGATCCACACAGATGTCTCACTCCATTGTGCATTGATCTTTTCAGCAATGAAGAGTCGCATGACATTGGTTGTCATGCCAGAATCAAATAAGTAGTTGTGAACATTACAATTTATCAAATAGGAGTAGGAATGGAGGGAAACCTAAGTTTGCTTCTTCCATCCAGAGTGTGTTTAGTGCAGTGGAAATTGATTCGGGAAGTGTGCTTGCTCCCTTGCTAGTAGACGTTACATTGTTCGTTGCTTTCTATTCTAGTGTGCGAAACAGGATGTCTCGCTAACTCTATATCTTCGCTAACATGAAAAAATTGATGTTTGCATGGGTTTCTCCATGTAATCTACAATGTTGTAGTCCAAAGGTGGTAGAATCATCGAGGTGTTTGGGGTGGGACAGATGTTCGTGTTGTTTGGCAGGGTGTTCTGCAGTTTGCTACTCATGGATGTACTTTTGTCCGCCGCTGTCTTCCTAGACTCGTTCTGTGTTTCCCGCTTTGGGGCGGCTAGTGGATCAACCTTCTTCAACAACAATTTCATGTTTTCTTGTGCTTCCCCAAGTGTAAGGTGAGAACCTTTACTCCTAAGATTGTAATGGTGATTTTTCTTGGGGGGTTGTTTCTCAGTGTTCATCTTTGATGCTACTTGCGAGCATTGATACATGTTCACCACATGCCCAGAACTTGATGCTTCATTAGGTGCGTCATATTCGTCATTATATCTGTCTTTCGATTATTCCTACATACTATTTTATGCATCAAATGTATGACTGCATACAGAGATTGCGACTTTCTTCCAGTCCGAACAACAGTTCTTAGGGTGATGTTCTTTGTGGAATGAATGGAACTCAGAATTTGCACACTGATCTAAGTGGAACACAAATGCATAATTTTTGGAGTGTACCAGTTGCTTCCTGATGAACTGCTTCCTTGTGTCCATCTGGGCAGATGACAACTTTAAAATGTGTCCATTTTCCATTGTTTAAAATCGGACACTTGTATTGTCAAGTTCTTGACAAGGTGAGTGAGGGTTTCAATATCATTTGCTTCCTTGTCTCTACCTTTGCTCACCATCGGCTGGGACTTTCTGCTCACTTCTTTGGAGTCCTTTTCTAGTTCATCATCCTTGATGACTCCAGTCACTCATGGGTATTTCTCAACAGCAGTAGCCTCTTCGAAATTTTCCAATAGTGCTATTTTTGTAGCTCACTTGATGAACTGTGCAATGCTGGTCAAAAGTGCAGATGTGTAGTAATCAACAGTGATGGATTCATGAGGTTTGGTGTCTGCTGCAAACTTGTTCAATATGCATGTAAACCTTTGATTTAAATCTTTTACCTTTTCTTTCCCCTCCATCTCAGGCTTCCCAATTATTTGAGTAACATAGCTAGGGTCTTCTCATCAGCAAAATTTTCAAGAAATATGCATTTGAATGCACCCCAATTCTGTATGGAGCTTGGTGGAAGGTTTTGATACCATGCATCTGCACGACTATCCAAGGTACATGGAAACAATCTACATGCTACATCATCGTACCATACCTCAAGGGTTTGCAGTTGCAGGTAGAAGTTGTCCAAATGATCTTTTGCCTTTGTTGTGCTGTCAGGGTTGAACTTGATGTTCACTCTCTCCGCTCGCTTTTGAATCTTGAGCAAAGCACCCAGGAGAGCCAATGTTCCCTAATTCATCCATTCCATATTTTGGTCAGCCATCTCATCTTCTTCTTCATCCTCCTCCTCTCCTTCAGAATGTGACATTTTTGGCTCTGAGTCTGTTGGCTCATCTCCACCTCTGCCTCCTCTGCTGGCTTCCCCTCCACCTCCACCTCCTCTATTACCTTCCCCTCTACCTCCTGTATCAGAGTCAGATCCCAATATCACAAGGGTGTCTCGTTCCCCTTTTTAGAACACTGGAGGTTCCTCTTTGTCTTCAATAGATTCATTTAGACTTTCAAGTGTGGCAAGAACTACTTATTCCACTGATGATACAACAACCCTTATGGGAGTGGCATTTGGCTTCCTTGATGCGTATGGAAGATTTTGTATGCCTAGGATCAGTCCGACTGCTTTCGCGAACTGGCGGGTGATGGGACAGACGGAGTGAAGGTGATGATATGGAATTTTGTGTTCAGTCCTGGGAGGTGAGAAGTAACCAACTGCAGAGTCATGTGTAGGTGAGAGGGAGTGCAAGTTACTACCTTGATTATATGGTTGATGAGTGAGTGTGAGAGGATGTTCAACCATATACAACTAGTGACCCTCCTTCTAGCACCAGAAATGTTGATGTTGTTAGACCCATCAACATTTAGGGGATCACGCCGGTATGAAGTCCCAACTAGACCTCACACCATTAGGTGTTGGAGTCCCATCTAGTATGGTGGACCAATTTCCATTATCTTAAATATTTTCCTCAGCTCTTGCTTTTCAGCACAGGAGAGTGGTCTTCTTTGCCTTCGAGTAGTGAGGTTCGCATGCCTGGTGATTGCTAGTCTTACTTGTGTCAATGGTTATTTCACTGTAGAGGGAGAGGGTGGGAGTGAGTCGCAAGTCAGATGGGAGGAAGTGCAAACTCTATTAGGAACACACGGCACAATAGGACATTCATAGGTTCCAAAAGAGAAGTCCACACAGATGTGGCAATCACAACACACAAGGAAAGATAACACGTACAACACACAATGGAGGAGTTTGCGCAAGTGCGACAATTGCTATAGAAAGTTTACGTGAAAGGTCTGTCTGATGTCCGAGGAGGTAACGAACATAGGCATGACAATGTTAACAACTCATACAACATATTTTCATTAATATATATGTATTACAACAAGTGAATGAGTTCAAGTGTTAAACACAAGTTAAAGAAACATGCATTACAAGTGTTTAATATCAATCTTACAATAGTGACAATACATGTGTGAAAATGTGCTAGTGTGTTAGCACGCTTCTGAATTAAGTGAAAGTTCCAAGACACATCGTTCCACCATACATCACTAACCCTGTGGGTGAGGTGTTGGAGCCACTACTTACTCCTCAAAGAAAATATTACAAACACTCAAGGCTATGTAGGAGGAGCTGAGGTGAGAACTCCTTTTCATGTACAAATGAGGGGGTATTTATAGCCAAGCGTGAAACTGACCCTTGTGGTTGTTCAACTACCCTCATGACTGTTTGATTTCCATGAACTTTCGATTTTACATGACTCTTCATATGAAAATTGGGTCTCTTGGACTTCCACGTTACATTACATTAATTTCCAGTATGGCCCACAGTAGAGATGTGGATGACATGACTCATGACAAGACTCGACATGACAGTGCTGGTACATTCGTGTTGGTACTGGTGTGCATGTCGAGCTGCAATGTTGTTGGGTGATGGATGTCCTCATGGTGTGTCATAGCTTCACCTCTGAATGAAAAAGTTTTCGAAGTATTTGATGTTCGTTTGGTTTGCTTGATGTTGCATTTACACATTGATCCTTGCTTGCATGTTGGTATGCTTGACAAGTTCGCCCATTCACGAAAAGTTCATGTTCATCCGCTCATCCATCCGTGAACACATCTTGCATATTCGCTCATCTATCCATCCACAAACACATATTTTCATGATCATCCATTCATGAGCACATCTCTTCGCATCCATCATTTTTTCATCCATTCGCGAACATGTCCTTCGCATGTACTGCATTTTTTCATCCCTTCTGTCATCACGCCATGATTTTTCTGTACCTGTATCTCCAGTCACTCATGGTGAGATGACATCAAATCCATAAACCTCCTAGTCTACCATGATGCATGATAATTTTAGATGCAGGTAACTGGGAGAAGAGACAAGGTTGTGAGTTGCGAGCTAGGATGAAGGCTCCAGGCACTACTAGTGAAAACTGTGCATAAGTCACTGGGTGATGGACATGGGCAATCTGGATCGATAGTGACTGTATGTGGGGTCTGGCTCAGCTGGAGGAAAAAAATGTGCAATTTTTAAGAGGAGAAATCTGGGATGTGGGAAGGCTGGACAGACAAAATATGCAAAATTTTTGGAAGGAATAGGAAGTGGGAGGCTGGAAGTCAAAACCACGCAATTCGTTGAGGGAACTGGTAGCTAGCTATTGGGACCTTGGGAGAAAAAAATGTACAATTCCTGGAGGGAACTGGCAGTCAGTGGTTGGGACATTAGTAACAAAAAATACATAATTTGAAGAGGGAACTAGGAGTCAGCTTCTAGGGCTTGGCAACAAAAACTGTGCAATTCCTAGAGGGAACTGGCAGCTAGTTGTTGGGAGCTACTGGCGGTAAAAATTGTGCTGATGCTGGAAGGATGGCCTACTGATCACCTCTACGAAGTTTCTGAGATGAGTGGACAGCTAGGTAGCAAAGCGCTTGCTCATCGAAACTGCGTAGTTTTCTTGGTGAGCAGCCGGTCGGCTGACTAGTGGGCTGGCTAGAAGAACTACACAATTTTCTTAGGGAGACATGGACAGGCACTGGGTGTCTATCTGGTCTATCTGTGAAATTTTCTCAGTGAGCGGAGTGGGCAAGGTCTACAACCTCTACGCAATTTTTGATAGGAGTTAGTCCCAACGTGACTATTGGGTCAAACTCTTTGGTTGACCAGCATGAAGCTTGATTGATCTTCTTGCGGGCATCACATCTTGAAATGGCTTGCCTGGTGCTTTTGTGTTGTTCTAGGTGACGGTCGATCAAGTCGATGGCGGTGTTAGGGTCCTATAATAATAGGATTCATAATTTTAATTGACTATGATTAGTCTTGTAATATTGTACATACTTTTGCTTTCTTCAAAATGTTTTCCCATATTAGAAACAAAAAATGTAAAGAGGGTGAAGTCCTAAAAGAATAATCAAAGGACCGAAAGAAAGGGAAAGATAAAAAATATATAAAATATGAACGCCAAAAAGAGATAAGAATATATCATGAAAGTGTGCAAATTCAAATGCCACTCCTTTTCACTTTACTTTGCAAAATAAGGTTGTCTGTAGCTTGTCAAAAATGCCAGAATCCATGATGGTCAAATAGTTTACTCTTGATTCATTCATGCTCTAAATTTCATGTTGATAGATAGAGAATAAAGATCTAGCCAAACTATTTAATCTTGGAAAATCAGTAGTTAGGTAGAGAATAATAATGAACTCATCAGTTTAATTTGAGACATTGGAAGTTATAAGGTTAGAATTATATAGTTTTCTTATCAAAGGAAAAGAAATAAATGGTCAGCAAGCTCAATTGCACCAATAAATGAAGAAAAAATGCTAGGATAAATAAAGGGTAGGTAAAAGAAGTATTGGAATGAACAGGGTTGCTATCTCAAATGCACCTACATTATACTTGATCCTATGTTTCATGTTCAGGAGGAATTATCAAAGACAAAGGACATTCACTAAAGATTATTCACTAATTGCCCCTCATTTCATTAAACCCCTACATGTCTAGTTTATTAATTACCCTTTCATTATCCCTTCATTACCTTTCATTCCCTAATGATTTTTCCTTCTTCATTCCTAAGCACCATTTCCTTTTCATTTCCCCTTGTAAAAATATCCCCTCCGCTTCATTTCACTTCCCCCCTTATTTCATCCCATTTCCGCTTCTTAAAACCCCTTTCCCTAGTATGAAACCCATTCCCATAGCACATAATACTTTTCCCCCTAAAAACCCAAAAACCCCTTTATCCTAAGTTATTTCTTAACCTTTAGTCCCACTTTATGTATTTAACCCCCATGTTATAATTCCCCAAACCTCACTAAACCTTTGAATATATTAAACCCACCGCATTAATTATCCCCGAGCCCCGCCAACCACACCTCGACTCAGTCCTGGCAACCTCGACACACAATAGCCCTCTGATCGCCCACCTCCAAATCCAACGGCCCATATCCATATCGTGAAATCCCATCTTCCAACAGTTAAAATCCTAAAAGCACATGAGATTCGCGGTTTTGGCCAATCACTGTTTCGCTACGTGGCAGCACCATGTTGCATCACATGCTCTCGAAAAATACTGCCCTCCACCCAAAAGCGGTGTGATATTACATAAAACCAATTCCCTGCATAAAATGAAACCACCCACTATTCATTTATTAATCCGGCGCCCAGATCTAATCATTGTTGGTTAAAAACCAAAAAAACCCCCTTTTCACTCTTTTCACTCATTTTCATTGCGAATACATCTGTTAACCAATTACAGCGCTTGAGAACCTTGCTTAAGCATTTTCTACCCTTTTTCAACCTGAAGACCTTGCTGACTCCAAATTGAAGTAGCATAGACAACTGAAGCCTCAGAAACCTCTGTTGCTACCAAAGAACCCTGTCTACACACTTAATCATCGTTTTTCCAGGTATTCTTGAAAGAACCAAAATGACCCTGTAATTAAGCTCTGCACAACTGTTTATATAAGGTTAATTAACTGAATTAATTAAAAAACATTTTCAAACTGAAGAAACCCACTATGCATCTGAAGAAACCCTTTGTTGCAGACTATATTCACCCTTCCCACTATTCCAGAGCTTTTAACCCTACTTCTAAAGCCAGAGAAAGAGTAATTCAAATAGAATAAACCAAATTATGACTTTGCAAAGCATTCTGAATGAGAAAACCCTGCAAACCCCTCACCTGGACATTGATCACCTCTCATTGGATGATAGGTATTTCCAGATTAAATACACATCCACCTCTAGACATCTATTAAACCTCCACTGCTAGACTAAAGATACATTCCTTAACCAGAATGATTACATTCACCCATGGGAATCAAATTTTCCCAAATACTTGTTCCCACAGGTATACCTATTCCCAGAAATCATCCATTTCTGCCAAGCTTTCTATATCCCAAGTCAAAGAGCCATAGTCTCTCCTAACCAATAGATTTTATTCACCATTACTGCATAGTCAATAAATCAAATGCTGCAGGTCTAGCCAAGCCCAAATGAAACCCCATTTTCCATTGAAAACCTACTTGAACTTTACATAAAGCTGGATTTTCCCAAGAGGGCTAAAATCTTTCAGACTTTCATCCTAGAAGAGTCTCATACTCCTACAAAAAGTCCTCCATACTCAGCCACCATTTTCTCTGAAAGGGCTAGACAAATTGTAACCATGCTGTCTTGTATCCTTGGGTATACTACTGATGAATTTGTAGATGAACTTGTACTTTCTTTCGTCTCTATTTTTTCCCAGGCAAGCCTCCAGCTACAATTTTCAATTTTTCCCAGTTCTTGGTAGAAAGAATCCATGATCAATTGATCAGACTTCCAAATTAAAGAGTATTCAAATACTCTTCAGTATTGTTCTACATGTTCCTCTATTTCCAGTCAGATAAGTTTCCAGTCGGCATCAAAAAATTTGACACTAAGGGCCAACCAAGACCCGTCATCTTTTGGACACCATTAATCCAAAAATATTCCATTGTTTTTAGTTATAAGGAGTTCAATGATTCCTTTGTTTGACATCCAGCTGCAAATATTCTAACCAATAGCAATCAATACAAGATTAATGATGAGATAAAAAGAGGTTTGTAGTTGTCTAAAAACAATAGAGTAGGACAATGGTGTCTATACCAGGACCACACTGAAATCAGGATATATGGATGCTAGCTCACTCCCTAAAATCTGCCCAAATACCTCCCCATGAGGATATTTGCATTAGAATATTTCAGCCAGATCATAAACTCAGATGATGTCAATTTTCTGTCAGCTAGGAAGAAAACATAGTTCAAGATTAAAATCCAGTTGGGCCCTTTTATTTGTAATAATAGGGAATCTGGACAAGAAGCAGAGAAAATCTTACAACAAATGAAGTTCAGTAGTAGTTTCATGTGGTAGTATGACCCTAATGTAGTCGTAAAAAAATTAAGGCTCAAATTCAAATTAATCCCTTTTATGCATGAGTCCAAGCCAGACATTGAAAAATATGCCAACCAGTCAGACTGGTTGGAAAATACCTTAATAGATGTGGAAAAGTAGATAGATACTAGTTCCCTTTTGTAGATTCAAAGCCTACAGGAACAAATTGGTATTAGTCCCATTCTATAGACTCCAGCCATGCAGGATAGAAATGTAAAAACAACTAGGGAAGAAGGTTCTAGCTCTAAAATGGATATTATAGCTGACATGTTTGAAATCATGTACAGGAAGAAGCCTAATATTAATCCTGTAAATGGGCAAGAAGAGACCATTGAGACAGTTGAAATCATTGGTACTGACACAATGCTTAAAAAGAATATAGCTCCAACAGTTTCAAAGGAAACTCATCAACCTTCCACATGAAATACTCAGATTGTTGAAAAACAGCTTAGTATTGAAGTCTCTTCATCCAGCAAACAAGTGGATAAAGAGAAAGATATAAAAGAGAATTACAAAGAAATCAAGTTGAGGAATGAGGCATTGAAGGTTTGAACATATGCCCAGTACTTCAAACAAACTCCTAGCAATCAGAAGAGGTTGATGTTAGCTTTTGACATTAAAATTGGTAAAATGAAAATGGCCTTTTTGTAGCCTACAGTTGAGTATCCTAAAACATTAGCAGATTATAGGAAGATAGAGTTTGAAGTTGTGGCCAGGGATGTTCACCGTATTGATCAAATTGAATTTCATACGTAGGGAGGTGAAATGATTTACTCGAGAATTACTAACAAAGAAATAACTGTACAGAAACTTCAAAGTTCTCTAGACAGCATCACAACACAGTTTAAGCTAGAAAATGCATCTTCACAGGCCAAGCATAACCTAATCAAGTCACTAGAGGATTTGGTGATTGAGATTGGATATAATCCAAATGACATCAAGGCAGCAGAAAATCTCATAAAGAAGAAAAATGAAGACATTACTGCTTTGAAGAAACAACTGAATTTGCCTCCTTTTGAACATCCATAGACCAAGAAGGTCCTAGAGAGCCAAACCCAGCAGGATGAAATGATGGATCTCATTCTTCAACTAAATGCACAATTGAAGGAAATGGAGAATGAATTGGACAAATTAATACAACTGAAATAGGCCAGCGTTGAGACAGCTACTGTCACTATTATTCCTACAGTTACTACAATAGTTCCTTCAACTTTGGAAGCTTAATTGGACCCAACAACTCCAGCAACTACATCAACAACAGGTTCAACAACAGCAGCAGTTCGTCTGAGTGATGAAGCAAGTAAACTGGTCAAATCCATGGAGGACCTGTCCATTCAAACCACTGAAATAAATAGACGTAAAGAACAGATAAAAAGTCTAGAGGATGAGAAGAAACTGGCTCAAATCATGCATAAAGATGAAGTACAGAAGTCAAATAGGTTGACTGAGAGGATAAAGAACTTAGAAAAGGAATTAACATTGAACGAGCCACTTGCCCAAGAAAAAGAGTAGCTATGGGCCAATATCATTGACTCTGTCAATGATATTTGGCCATCTATACAAGTTATCTTTGAACAAAATGATTTAGTCAAAGAGGCTGGTGAAGCAATTCAAAGGGTTAAGGCCAAACTTGGAAATATGCCAAAAGAAGCCTCAAGAATAATCCAATTCCTTAACTCAAAGAATAAATATGAATTGCAGAAGCTTGGCATCGCTAACAGAACTGGCACTATACTAGAGGTGAAGAAGCTAACCACCAAGAGGAACTTGATGACGCTGCTTGAGGACAAATGCCAAACCATGGAGCTAGCTATAGGTAGGTTCATGGTCAAATTTGATGCTTTGAGGCAAAAACGTCTGCCTAATCCATTGGTAATAAATGACAGGTTAATGCCACATGAAGACTATGAGAAGAGAATGAGAGAAGTGGCAGAGGAGCAAGCCAATAGTTCCTCTATGAAAGGGATGCCTACAGGAAAGGTTCTTTACTAGACTTTTGAGAATCTCTTTTACCTCTAGCATGAGGTAAAACATATTTTTGTAAGCAAGCCCACCTTTGCAAAATACGCAGAAGTTGATGAAGTCTATAGAAGAATGGAAAATATTAAATTACCAGATACAAAGACATGGGAAAAATTAAATGATTTATTGTGGAAATGCAAGGTAAACAGTGGATACAAAACAGTGAAAGAAAAGCAGCAAATCAGCTAAGTCAAAGAGTATAAGATGAAATAGTATCAGTCAAAAGGCAAAGTAAAATAACAGCCAGTGTAGAGCGATAACAAAGGATAAAAAGCAGCAAAATATCTGACGTTAGAGCCAAATAAACATGGACGGCTTGCAACAATTACATATCTATCTCTATCTTCTTGCATGAAGATTTTTCTTTTTCCTTGAATCATTCCTAAAATAGTTTTGGATATTTTGTAATAAGTTTTTGTATAAATACTTCATAATTCGAAGTATAGAGGGTGGATTGCTAAAAATTTCTATAGTTGTATTGATCTGAAACCTAAGGGTTCATTGTACCACTTTTCAGGTCAGTAGACTGAGTAATAAAGGCATTACATTATAGGATTCATGTGTTGGGCCACTTCAGTGAAGTGTTTTCTTTTTTTCAAATTGTTATCTTCTTAAGTGCTTCACATACTTGCATGTTATCTAAATTGAATGAAATAACTAGAATATTATTACAAAATTTGTTTAAGTACACTCTATCTTGAACAATTATTCATTTTAATGTTTTCTTCTGATATCTAGAGTAGGTTATCATTCATTTCTCCCTAGTTTCGATTGACCTCTATAATTTCCCTCATTATCTGGTTTGAGGAATCCTTAACTACTCCTTGACACTGATTGAAAACCACTTCACCATCCAGCCTAAAAGATCTAAATTTTCTCAGCTACCTTGCCCTATGAACACTATCTTTAGAACTTGATTAAGTCCTATTTTCTTGACGCTTGACCCCATAGCCAAATGGTGAAGGACATCCCTCTATCCATCTAAGTCAGTGATTCCACCACCAAATCAAAATCAAAACCTAATCAAGCTTAAATAAATAGCCTAAAATCAATTAACTCAACATGTAGAAATTTGAATAATATAACACTTATTCACAGAGATTATCCTGATTATACACTATTTGTGGAATGCATGCATAATACATAACCTCCTCTACCATTGATCATCAATTTGCGGAATTAAAACAAACAATCGTATGCGCACATTGAAGCATCAATCACACATATCAACATAGTATGTAATGGGGAAAGCATACAGCTCAAAACCCCCAACTATTTGTATATTATAATGATAGAGAACATGTAACAATACATAGTACAATATTCCTCACAAGTACTCAGTACTATCTCCACATGCTACACACAAACTAGCTCAGATTTGAGCAAGTCATGGGTTCAAATCTCCTCCACTGTTTGTCTGCCTCTACTGCGCAGTCCAAGTTGAGAACATATGAGATCCAAGTTTGAATCCCCTTGGCTTGTACTGCGCAATCCTCATTAGCAATCTCAATCAATGATTGTGCAAATCTCATGCACAGCTATAGTCACAACTTATAGTAGTCTCATCCTTTCACCCACCTCTAACACTTGTCTCCACTGAACTATCCATGCACCGAGTTAACTGATGTATTCTTTAGTTGATTTATTAGTTAATAATTACTGAATTAATTAATAATTAATTCACACCACTCATCACTAGTGTATTTGTCAGTTAGACTAAATACAACTAGTTCAACTAAGTCAAACTGAACACAACTCCATCGACTCCTCAATCAACTCCACCAAACTCAATCACTTGAGTTCTAACTGAAGTCCATCATGCAATAGCTCAACTAACCCATAGGAAAATCATATTTCCTTCTAGCAGTTGCATGTGCCACATCCGTAGCTCGAATTGAAGTGTTGCAAGAGGATAAGATAATGTTTATACTCCAAATATTATTAAGAGCTAATAATATTCGACTCTTCTATTTTTTGACTGGCAGTCTAAAAATAGACTCCGCCCATATGTCTAAAAATAGATGTCCATCTATTTTTACCAACATGACCAATCATCCATAAATAGCATCTTGCAACTCATAGATCATGATCCATATGTCTAAAAATAGACATAGTCTAAAAATAGACTTTGCGCCAAAAATAGCTTGCAGGACCACTTAGTGAAGGCGACTTCTTTTCACTAAGCTCCATCATCTTGTTGCTTTTTCAACACTCCCTCTCAACAAGATATGGATTATTTGCAACCCCTATCCTGTCTCTGTGGTATTCGAATTTTCTCCCGGTGAGCGCCTTCATCAAGATATCAGCATCCTGATCCTCCGTGGGAATATATGAAAGTAACATGATTCTCCGCTGCACACAATATCTGATATGATGGTACCTGATGTCGATGTGTTTGGATCTATCATGAATTACTAGATTAGCCGAGAGTTTAATGCAACTGTGGTTATCACAATAAATCACAGTAGGCTCCAAGTGTGACCCGAACAACCCGACCAGGATCTTCCTCATCCATATAGCCTTGCATATAGCCAAACTTGCTGCCATATACTCGGCCTCTGCTGAACTGAGTGCCACGGATCTCTGCTTCCTGTTGTACCAAGAAACTACTGTCGACCCGATACTGAAGATCCCTTCAGATGTTCTCTTTCTGTCCGTTGGGCTCCCTACCCAATCTGCATCCGTGAAGCCACATAGCTTCACCTCATCCTCCTATCTGTACCACAATCCATATCCCGATGTGCCTCTGAGATAACACAATACATGCTTTCCTGCCTTCCAGAAGAGCTTGGTTGGCTTAACCATAACTTGAGAAAGCTGGTTAATAGCATAGCATATATCGGGTCGTGTATTGACCAGATACATAAGTGACCCCACCAACTGTCGATAAACAATGGCATCCACTACCTCCACTGAAGTAGCATCCTCCTTCCTCCAACCTCTAGGAAGAGGAGTATCAACAGGCTTGCAGCCATGCATGTTGAACTTCTCCAGTATCTCCTGTGCATACTTACCCTGAGAAACAAATAGTCCATCACTGCGCTGCCAAATTTCCAATCCCAGGAAATAATGAAGGAGGCCCAAGTCCTTCATCTCAAACTCTCGAGCAAGATCCTCCTTGCATGATCAACAACTCATCTCCCGTTAAAATCAAATCATCTACATAAAGTACAATGATAAGCAACCTACCCTCCACCACAATCTGGTATAGGTTAGGATTCGCCTCACTCTTGGAGAATCCAAATTAGTGTATACCAAGCACAAGGTGCTTGTTTCAACCCATACATCGCTCTCTTGAGTCTGCACACATGCAACTCGCTGCTGAAGATCTCGAAACCTTCGGGCCGATCTATGTACACCTCTCCTCAATGACTCCATTGAGGAACACAGTCTTCACATCCATATGATGAATGTGCCACCCCATCTGCACTAAGAGAGCAAGAATCGTCTGTATGGAAGAATACCTTGCGATAGGTGCAAAGGTCTCCTCATAATCGATCCCCTCTATCTGTGAGAAGCCTCGGGAAAAAAATATTGCCTTGTACTTCTCCACACTCTCGTCAGCTGCCTGCTTCACTTTGTAGATCCATCTCGAACCCACCATTGATTGCCCCTCTGGTCTTGGGACAATCTCCCATGCACTGTTTGTGACAATCGAATCATACTCTTCCACCATGGCATCTACCCATGCGGGATCCTCCATAGCTTCCTCGAAAGAGGATGGCTCAGTCACGACACATTTTCTCACAAGAGCCATGTATCCAGTGTACCGATCAGGTGACTGTCTCTGTCTGCACTGTGTTGTAGGTAGTCCTACAACCTTCTCTGCATCTTGAGCCAGTCGCTCAGCTTCTGTAGTGCGCTTTCGCCCTCTGATGGTTGGCGCTGCATGAGTGGTCTCTTCCACTCCATGGACTTCATCTTGTGGCTGATCCACATCCTAAAGCTCATCCTTAGGAACTAATAGCTCCTCATCTGCATGCAAGTGTGGCTCCCTCTCAAGCGAACACTTCATGGCTTTCTCCTCTTGAAATTTGATATCCCGTCGCACAACAGTCTTGCGACTGTCTGGAAAATACACACGATAGTTGTGGGGCGTATCAGTGTACCCCACGAATATCCCAACCTCTGTGGTCAGCTCCAGCTTCTTCCTGGCATCCTTCGTCACATGCATGTAAACAGGAGAACCAAAAATCCTCAAATGGGAAATATATGGCCTCTTACCAAAATAAGCCTCCTCGGGTGTACTCATGCCAAATAACTTGTGAGGACAACGGTTCTGCACATATATTGTAGTGTTGCATGCCACTACCCACAAGTGAAGGGGTAGGCCCTGATCATGCAACATCGCCCGTGCAGCACCCACGATTGTTCTGTTCTTTCGCTCAACAACCCTGTTCTGCTGTGGGTTATGGGGAGTTATGAGCTCTCTTCGAATCCCTTCTGCGCTGTAGAAGTCCTTGAACTCGCCAGAGATGAATTCACCACCATTGTCGCTCCTAAGAGCCTTCACCTTCTTCCTCAATTCCTTCTCAACCAGTGCTTTGAACTCATAGAACTTTGAGTATGTCTCACTCTTCTTCTGCATGAAGAAGATCCAACACTTTCGAGAGAAATCATCAACAAAGATCACATAGTACCTGTGCTTTGTTGTCGAAGCTACTGAGAAAGGTCCACACACATCTGCGTGAATTATCTCAAGGATCGTCGTGGCGCAACTATCCTTCTCGTGAAAGGTGGCTTTCACAAATTTTCCCAAAGTAAACCCATTGCACTAATATGACTGCGCAAGAGTGCCTTTAGGAAGCTCAGTAGAAATCTGCTGCAGTATCTTCAAGACTCCATGGTGAAGGTGGCCCAATCTTCAGTACCACAACTCACCATCATCCTAGCTCACCACTCCTTTTGCCTTACATGCCACTGCCATGCAGCCATCTACATGCAACTGATAAAGGTTCTTGACTCGAACCCATATCTTCCAGGTTTCTCCAGTTGTCTTACTGCACAGGAAAGCCTTTCCCTCGCTGAAAACAACATCATATCCCTTGTCTTATAACATCACCACAGAGATAAGATTTTCTTCAATCCTGGAACATGCATCACTTCCTTCAATAAGAAGGGTTTACCAGACTCCCTCTCAAAGGAAATGGTACCGATACCAGTCGCACTGTATCTACCATCATCGCCCATCTCGATGTGCACTCCAAGATCTTTCTCATCCAGATTAGAAAACAAATCTCGATCTCCTGTCATGTGAAAATACGCACCACTGTCCAAGAACCATACCGATCCCATCACACTTGATACCAAGCATGCGATCATAAAAAAAAAAAAAAAGCTCAAACTACGAGGCTAAGGCCTCTCCTGCTGCAGATCTAGCAGCTTGCTTATTTTTCTTCTTCTGCAGACAATTTGTGGCATAATGTTCGTGTTGGTGACAGTGAAAGCACTTCACCTTGGACATGTCCTACTTCTTGCCTTTCGCACTGGAATGAGAAGCTTTCTTGTTCTTCCCCTTCTTTGCTTTGGCAGCCAAAGTGCAATTTTCTTCATTAGATGCCTTTGATGAAGATCCGTCCCTGGTATTCCGCATGATCTCCTCTTGCACAAGATCCGACCAAAGTCTCTCCCATCCTGGCAATTTCTCCCGACCATTGACAGAGTCCTGATAGGAATGCCAACTCTTCGGAAGAACAAGGAGAGCCAAGCTCACCAAGTCCTCATCATCGACAGTCACCCCCACACTTCCCAGCTCATCCCGGCATTGGGTGAACTTCGTGAGATACTTGGGCATGCTGTCTCCATTCTCACACTTAATGTTTCTGAGTTTTATCCTT
>APFE030638499.1:0-14980 GCA_000404065.3 Pinus taeda | reverse complement strand
CTTTGTTTTTTTTGGTCACTGAAGCTTTGGATTGTGTGCTTGCTTGAGAAAGCTCTTTTTCTTCCTACAAAACAAAAAAACAAAACCCAACACAGACATGCAAAAAAACAAACCTTACGGCTTAAAGTTAGCTTTACCTGGAAACTAAATATTTTCCTCAATGTTTCTGATTTTCCGAGATCACACTAAGGCGCAGCGGAAAAGAGCATACGCATGAGAAAAATCCTTCCTTTTTGTTTCTGATTTTCCCAGATCGCACAGAGTCGCAGGGCAAAGAGCATACGCAGAAATGAAAGGTATATATTCGGTAATAAAAAAGAGCTAAATAAACCGAAGTCGAAATAAACAGAGAGAAAATAACTGTAAACTGCAAATAAACATTGTATACCTCCAGATCTTAAAAATGATGCAGCTAGGGCTACCGAAAACCTTTTTGCGTGAAACAAAAGGGGTTCCTCACTGGAATAGATGCTCCTAAAACAATAGAGCAGTCCTCTTGGCCCAAAAGCAGTCAGAAACAGTAGATCTAGGAGATGGCAGTCGGATGCAGTTGTACCGGCTTTAGATTTGGATCACCAATGGACGCGGCCCTCAAATAGCTCTGATACCATGTAGGAATTTACAGGGTAAGTTCCTCAGACAGAACACCAAAGGACACCACTCACAAACAGATCACAGATCAGTACACCAGTATTTTGACGTGGTTAAAACCCTCAAAAAGGGAAACAGTCCACGGCCTGAGCCAACGCGGCCACTTCAGGCAATTTATTAATAAAAGAATGAAAATTTACATAAGCTTCTCTCGTGAACGGTTAACCTACAAATGAAAAGAAGCATTGCATTTCACACAGACGTCACAATTTGGTGAAAAAACCATTTACCTGGACCTCAAAACTGGTTAAATCGGACATGTATTCCTTATCGGGTTTGAGCCTGAGGTCGCAATCGACATATCGGTGTCTCTAAAGTCCAGTAACTGGGAATGTCGACTGCCAATCGCCGATCGCATTGGCATCCTGCTCATATATCACTCCGGTGTCCCAATAACAATCCCGTCAATCGTTTTATCGCTGATCGCTCTGCCTGCTCACAAATATGTATATAAGTCCTTCCTCCGACCATCAGGCTGAGCACCTCTCTGTGCGGTTCACCGATTGTATTAGTTTCAAAGCCTCGACCATAAATAACATATAAACCCCAAAATTTCATGCATTCTATGCTCATTTCGAAATCAAGGAGATAAGGACTAGCTTGGGGAGCCATCGAAAAATCTGAACCTTTCTTCAGCCATCCTATAGGAGGAAACTATAGGAAACTACTATAGGAAGCACAAAACCTACATGAAGCTACAGGAACCACTAAAATTCCACAGGAAGTCTGCAAGGGTGTGGCTAGGGTCAACATGGTCCTCAATTGTCAAAATCCCAGGCATTACAGTGAGAATTAAGTGGCCTCTCTCTCCTCTATTCATGGTTTACATAACTGATACACTCTACACTAT
Source organism: Pinus taeda (assembly GCA_000404065.3). NCBI lineage: Eukaryota > Viridiplantae > Streptophyta > Pinopsida > Pinales > Pinaceae > Pinus > Pinus taeda. The sequence continues at coordinate 13,479 of APFE030638499.1, read as the reverse complement.
ATTAGTAATTACAGTCAGCTTGGGAATTAAAAAGAGTTTGGGGATATAAAAGAAAAAAAATGTGGCTATAACGAGTTGTAGTAATTTGAGTCATCCACTAAAATTTTTAGCTCTTAGCTACCCAGAAATTCATATTGAATCTATCCCACAAAACCTCCTGCATTTAGCTGAAACCAGAGAAGAAAATGGGATGGGGATTCAATAGGAGAGAGCCCACAAATACATCAAGAATTAACCTTCATCCCCCTGTGGTAGACATCTTTATGAGGCATCACCAATTAGGCTTATTTGAGTTGCTCAAAGGATATGATGATGATATAAATTATGAGTTTTCCATGGCACTAAACCCTCAAGAAAGAACAAGTGCTACCATTGTGGTAAGAGGGTTGTCCATTACCATCAAGCTTGAGTTAATCACCAAAGTGACAACAATTCCTCTAGGGGTAAAATGGAGAAGGGAAGGCAAGGCCAATAAGACCTTTTCTAAGAAAAATTTCTTCACTAATGATGAGAGACCAATTGAAGACAAAAATGGGGTCAGAAGGGAGAGTCTTCCCTATCCATGGGGCGAGGTAGCCTACCACATCCTTAAATACATTTCATGTGAAGGGAGAATGAGTGTAGTCTATGGCTACCAGTTCAGGTTGGTCCATGAATTGAGATTTTGAACCAGGTTGTCCATAGCCCAAAGATTAAGTGTGCCCTATTTTCTGCCACAGTCAATCATAGACATGAGTCATAAGGTGAAGGAGGAAAAACCACAATAGTTAGCACACCATGGTATCATCAAGCTTATAGTAGATGATTCTTTGAGTAGATTAAGAGTCCCATTCCTCTGATCCACATTCAGAGATATGGAATGAGAAGCATTCCTGGATACCTAAGTCCTTGCACTTGGTGAGAACCCACGTTCAAGTGAAGAAGAAGAATAAGGAGAAGAAGAAGGAGAAGAGGTAGAGATAGAAAAAACAGAGGAAGAAGAGAAGGAAGAAGAAAAAAGAGAAGAATAGGAGGAGGAGCAGAAACACACCAGCCTTGAGAAGACCACTGTACTTAAAGAGGAGGAGATATCCCCAGATCAGGGAAGGTTGTATCCTGAACCCACTGAAAAGGAGGTAGTTTTTGCCTTAGCTTCTTTGAGCACACCCATCAAATTCACAAATAAAAGGTAGAGGAAAACTCCCCTTTATTTCAAAACAAGAATAAGCAATAGGATTATGCAGGGGAGGCCACAAACCCCCAAGAAAACCCTGATTATAATTGAAGAATCACCAAGTAAAAAGGAGGAGCTAGAATCCATGGGAATGAAGATTGAGAAAGTCACATCACCAGGACCAACCCCAAAGGCTTCCATTACTTATGTCAGGAAGCCTATCATCAGGTCAACCTAAACCAAGTAGCCCAAGGCACCTGTAACATGCCAATATAAAGGAAAAGTCTTATTGTAGGATCCAAAAATAGTGTTATAGAAAACACTGGCAGTGCTACAGGAAAGGAAGAAAGTGCTATAGGAAGAGAAGCAGAGGAAAAAAGGAGGCAAATAAGAAACACCACAAGAACACGAGGGGGAAACTTCTTCAAAGATAGTTGAGGGAGGTTTTACATAGCTACAAGAGCCTAATATGAAACCGAACTTGAGATCCTACTACAAGTTCATTGAAGGAGGAAGAGTGATCCCACAGAAATTTGCAAATCCCTCTTTTCTTTGAACTTGAAAAAGAAAGAGGAAGGAGACATCGATGGATGTATATTTCTAAATCAAGGAAAACAGAAGATGTAGGCCTTATGGAAGAAAAAATCCTAGAGATGGGAAGGAGTTGAGTGAATTGAGAGATAGAGAATACACCATGAAAACATAGCTGCACACAGAAAACACATGGTTGAGGAGGAAATTACAAGAAAAGGAGACCCAATTGGCCACCATGGAAAACCTCTCCATGGAGGCACTTCAATGCAGAGTTCCATCAAAATCCTATGCACTTTACCTCAAGGACCAATAGATGCAATTCCAAATTAATACATTGACACAACAGGGGACAATGCAATTCTAGGATTACAGAGAGTTCATTGATTGGTGTGACAAGAGTACCCTTGAGGACAAGGCTAAGGTATCTGAATTCTGCTTGCATAACCTTTCCTTAATAGAGTTGAATGTTTAGGACCCCAATGCAAAGTTGGGAGCCCTAGGAGTTGCAACATTCTTGCTGCAATATTTAGGCTCATTAGTAGGGATGACTCTAACTAGGTTAGAAGTTGGGGGTCAGGTTGTCTAGTAAAGGTTACGACAAGCGTGTGGTAGGACTGACTCTGACTAGGACATATTTTGGGGTTCAGATGGACATATGGGAACATTTAGGGCATCCTAACAGTTTGTGCATCTAATATATCAGGTGGGCCTATGGAAACATCCACATGGAAGTAAGAAATGGGGTAAAGAAGGGGTATATGTACTCCGAGTTTCAATATCTATATTATATCTATCTATCTATCTATATATATATTATATATATATATATATATTATATATATTATATATATATATATATATATAGAGAGAGAGAGAGAGAGAGAGAGAGAGAGATGGTAAAAATTTTAAGGTCCCTATCCCACGACTGTACTATGGAATATGGACATGCATAGTGACCACTCCTCCTACTAGGAGCGAGTGGGTTGGGTGTGTTACATGGCACTACTACACTAAGCGGGCATTCCCATAAATTCAAATATTCAAGGCTGTTAAGCTCAGCCAGAACTGGAAACTCTTCTATTGATTTGCATCCTTCCATGAACATATATTTAAGCTTTCAAAGGCCACAAAGCCCCATTATTTTCTTTATTGCACAAAAATCCCTTGAGTGAAACCATACCAATGTTTTTGGAAATGTTCCAACCTCCACAAGATCATCAAAATCACTGAGATTGAGATATTAGAGGATTGGAAAAACACCTTCACCAAATTATCTTTTAGTTATTTTCATCTTCAACAGGTCTAACGGTTTGAGTCTAGGCATGCAGTTTACAATATTAGAGTCCAACAATATGCGACCTCCTAGGACATTTTTGACACTGCAAAACAACACCACAAATAAGAGAAGAAGTTAGTGAAAATTATGTCAAATTTTTCCACTCGCTAACCAAGTCAGGAAAATATTTCAAATTTCTAATGCAGAAAGTCAATTTCTTTAAGTTCGTGAGATTGCCGAATGAATGTGATAATATTTCCAGTGAAGGGCCATATAGAGACAAAATTTCCAAATTTCTCGTCTCTAATGCCACTACAAAACTCTTTTAACTTTGTATCTTCCAAAATTAGTACTTCTAGGGACAACTAATGTGTGACTTGGAGAGACAATACTTCAATTTTGTGACACCTCGAAAAATTTAACTTTTCAAGCGTACTAATATTCCCAAGTGTCTCATCAGAGAGGGTCAAGTTGGAGCAGCCACTGAAATCGAGATGTTTAAGTCGAATCAGTTTCATGAAGGAGTCTCATAGAATCCTCAACTTCACACACCCTGCCATTTTAACATGTAGGATATTAGTTAAATTTCCAAGGGAAGGTGACAACATTTCCAAATCCTTGCACCCAGAAAAGTCAATATGTTGGAGATTTGTAAATTTCCCCAAAGAGTTTGACAACCACTTTATACCTATTGTAAGTCTCAAGTTATTCAATCAGTAGAGATGAAATAACTCTTCTGGCAATGTTCCCTTTAAGTTTTGCAGTTCAATCTTTTCTAGGTATTTCAATTGCCTTATGGACTTTGGTAACTGTGAAAGGTCAACATGAATATTGAACTCCCTCAACTGGAGTGGTGTATACATTACACGATGAAAATTTTAATATGATTATTTAGAAAGTATACCACTACCTATTGGGACCAAATATTTTTATTAAATTGGAAGACAACTTTACTTGTACGTTACTTTCAGCGTTCCACAAATCTCCCAAGGCTAGAATCGGTTGTGGAGGGAAGGAACTCTACCAAGAATGACCTCCCAATTCTACTAGTTCTAAGACTCTTAGTTTCTTTAATTAAATCAACAAAGATAGAGAGGAGTTTGAATCATATATGGAAGTCCACGAAGCTAGAGGGGATTCATATGTCCCATAGCAAAGCCATAAAAAATTTGTATGTCTCATCACCTTGAATTAGATTTCAAATTATCTGGACTTCTAGGTAGCTACAACATGCTCATATCGATACGATTGGTAAACTCCGCAGTACTTTGAAATGATTCACCAGATTTTGTTGAACCATGTTAATTCCTTGCACCTAAATTGTTACAGGAAAGTTGTTGGAAACAAGATTGAAATCTTTTAAAATTTCAAGGAATTACAACCTGAAAGACATAATTCTCTAAGCATATATTTGAGAACACAAAATAATGTCTAGAGATTCAAAAACTCATCGTGGATTGAGTAGGCACATTACAAAATAGGTTTCCATTTGAGTTCTAAAGACGATGCGGACATCCGCAAGGTGCTTTCTCCATCAAATCTCTCCCTAGGTCTTGGAGGTGATCATGCATTCTTATACAGTTTTCATTGTCAAGTGTTAAAAGACACTTTCTTTCTAGAGTCCTAAGGCCTAACGGTCCTCCCCAGTCAGATCCATCCCATAATTTTATGATTGCATCCTTCTTTATTCCTATGAAGAAAAAAGCGATATTTAAGAATATATCCTTCTCATGTTCTTGGAGATTGTCGTAGCTAATTCTAAGCTTGTTTTTTATATCCGTCGGAATTACATTCCATATTTTAGACTGGGCTTCCCAATACTTCAGGTCAAGCCTTCCCATGTAAAATAGCACCCCAATCAATATGAGAGACAAGGGAAATCCTTGGCATGCATTTAAAAACTCTTCAACCAATTCCTCATACCCTGCAGCAGGATAAGGATGGTGGAGGGAGTGTAAGTAAAAAAATTGTTCAGAATGTTCAAGATTCAGGCCTACCATCATGTAAATGGATGAATCCTCTAACCCTCCAAATATTCTAAGAACGTCGTAAATGTGATATGTAAGCAAAATTAAACTACTAGAATGAAGGATGTCTTTGAAGGGTGAAAATAATGCATCCAGTTGCTCCACATCATTCACATCATCCAATATTATTAAAGCCCAAGAGATAGAGAGATTTTTGAACATCGATATACCTTCATTAATGCTATGTATCGACCAATTTGATCCAGTCAAATATTTTTAAAGCTTACTCTACCAGGATGGTAAAAGGTGCCTAGCTCCAATGTCTCTGACGTGAGGAAAAAATCAAGATTGCTCATAATCTGATCCCTTCATGTTGAAGAATAATTTTGCTAGGGTGGTTTTCCCCATCCCACTAGGACCCATAATTCCCATAGGTTTCGGTACCTCTTTTTTGTGTTGTTTCTCTGATAACAACGTTGTTTCAAAGTCTAACAACTTTTCATTTAATCTAGTTGGATGCTTTTCCATATGCAATGCTGCTTTTCTAACCCTTTTTTGCACTTGTCGCGCTACTGCTTTGACAAGCTCGGCTTCATCATTGGTTAATGGAAAAAACTTAGAAAACCATAACTATTTAAAGCTTCTCTTATCAATACAGTTAAGCTAATACAAATAATGAGAGAATAGTACTAACCCATTACAGACATCCAGCTCAAAACCACTTATATGTGAAACTTCATACAATGAGTTTCTCCAAGAAACAAGAGTTTCTTTGGTGTATCTCCCTTTCTTTTCAATATTTAGAAGGTATTCCACATACACTCTATCTCTTCCTATCCATTGGATAAATCTTAGGGCTTGAGAATATACTCTAACCCTGCGTGTCGACGTAAAAACCTCAAGGATTGAGTATATAGTCTATCCTTGCCCATCTGGTGGAGAATTGTTAGGCCTTACGCATACACCCCATTGGTGTCTTTGGGCTTGTCCTTCAATTGTAAATCAGAGGCCTTAACTTTGTAAAATACTAGAATAATAGTGGCACCCGACTTCAACATCAAGATCAGCTTGTCTAGACACCATATTGATTTGGCGTATCTAGGTGAAAAATATCCACGTCGATGGAAGTGGTTGCTATAGCCCCTTCTATTTGAGGGCCTATATTTTCTTCACTTTGCAATTTCGGCTGGTCAAGAAATATGTGCATTCCCTATGAAAGAATACAGAGGTACAGATTGCTTGTGAAAAGCTTTTTAACATCTATCTCGCAATGATTTAAAAAAAAATCACACCTGTAATTCCTTTGTGCAGATGTAGAGGTGGAGGCGGAGGCAGGAGATGGTGTGAGAGATATTGTTATGAATGCATTGCAGTGATCCACAGAGAAAAAATATTATGATAAAGATCGACCGAGAAAATTCCAACGCAGATAAACATGTAAAACATATTTCTCTCTTGTTCATATGACAAGCGATTCTGCCTAATTTAGTGGTAACGACTCTTCATGCTGCCGGATACTATCTGACCTACACCCATATTAATGGTTGGAGTGTGCAATCGACATTAAATCATTCTTGTTTTTTTATTACATTTTCAATTCACAGAATCTCCAACAAATGTCTAACATATATATATTTTTTCTTCTTCTAAATTGCAAAAATTGAGTACATGCATTCATATATAATCATATATGTTGGAATTTTCTAAAAAGGAATCCAAGCTCCCTGATTTTCTCTAAAAAGTCTTAGCTTTCTTTAGATTTTTCCTCCTACAAATCTAGTCTATTTTTTAAACTTAATAAAAAAACTACTTCCATCTATATCCACAAAAGCGAATAAGATTTCTTATTTTTTTCTAACATCATTTCTATCCAAACTTTCCAATATTTAAACTAAACAAAAATAATTTACTAATAAAATAAAGGAATCTAATTCCTTCCACATTTCAATTGTTTTTTTCCAATTTCAAGAGTAAGATGCTCTTGCATCAGACTCCTGGGGAAAGAAATTGTCCACGATCTCTCGAACATTTGTGCAATGCCTAGGCATCTCTGCAACAGTCATCCAAGTAGAATCCTCCAATGGTTTATTTATCCACTTCACCAAACACTGAAAGTACTCTTTTCATCTAGTTTTCTTCAACACTTTTCAATCTAAATGTTGTTCAATTTCCTTTGGAGTTTCTTTGGGAAATTGTTGCTTCCATTCAAAAACCTGATCTACTTCACTGGAAGACACATGATATGGAACTTTTCTTGTTCCCTGAAAGGAATACAAATCAAAAACATTAAAATTTTGGGAAATACCAACATTTCTTGGAAGCTCCACTTCATAAGCATTCTAGAAAAAATTCCTTAAAACTTTACAAGGTCTGATCTTCTTGAGTTTTAGCTTGTTGTAATTTCTTTTAGGAAATATTTCTTTCCTCAAACGTACCATCACTAAATCACCAATCTGAAAGTTTTGTTGCCTTCTCTTCAAATCAAACCTCTGTTTGTATTTGTTGCTTCTTTTTTGTAGCTGTTTCTTAATTCTTTCTTGCAATTCTTCCATGCTCACTGCAAATTGAGTCACCTTCTGCACTTCTTATATCTTGTTTTCCAAAATTCCTCAATTCATATACTCCCCTTGGATGCATTCCATACAATATATGGAAGGGACTCATACCTATACTTATGTTGGGTGTATTATTGTATGCAAATTTATCGTGACCAAGAACATGATCACATTGTTTGGGAGTTTCACATACCAAGCTTCTTAGGATGTTTCCCAAGCTCCTATTCACAACTTTTGTTTTCCCATCAGTTTGTGGGTGATAGGCTGAGATGAAATTAAGGTTAGTACCCAACTTCTTTCATAATGTTCTCCAAAAATGAACCTTGTGTCTCTATCATATACAATGCTTCTAGGCAATCTATGCAACCTTACGACCTTTTTAAAGAACAAATTAGCAACATTGGTGGCATCAATAGTTTTTCTACAAGGTGCAAAATGTTCTAGTTTAGAGAATATATCAACCACAACATAGATAGAGACATTACCTCTTTGAGCCCTTGGAAATTCCAATATAAAGATCATGCTCACTGAATCCCATGGCCTAGTAGGAATCAGTAATGGATGATATAAACCTATGTTTTGTCTTCATTAGGGGATTTTTGAGGTCTAAAATGGGCCTCCTAAGGAAATTATAAAATAATAGTGGAAATAATAAAATAAGATTAGATTACAACAACAAATTTTAGGGGGAAAAAAGACAAAACTATTTTCAACTTATCTCCATATGGGTTTACTCAAATTTCGAGTGGAAACACTTGTTCGATGTAGAATTTGATTCCTCATCCAAGGAGTACCCATGTTGCATACTTTCGATGGACCTTGCTACATGAGAAATGAGAAATACATTAAAAATGTGATTGTAGTCACATTTCTTCATGTATTTCTCATTTTTTGTGTAGTAGGGTCCATCAAAAGTATGCAACATGAGTATTCCTTGGATGAGGAATTAAATTTTTCATCCAACGAGTACTCCCGCTCTAAATTTGAGTAAAAAATTAGGGAGATAAGTTCAAAATACGAGTTGAAAAAGTAGTTTTATTGTTTTATTATTTTTTAGTCTTTGTACTTTTTTAATCCAAAAATGGTGAATCATCCACCATGGTTGACATCATCATCCTGAATCCTACTGGTTCTTATAAAGTTTATTTTGGTTGTACATTTTTCTTAGGAGGCCCATTTTGGACCTCAAAAATACCCTAATGCTTCCCGTCGCATGCTGGAAGATCCTACATTTTACAACAAACCTTTTCACATCAACTTGCATTCATGGCCAAAAATAAAAACTATTCAATTGAGCAAAAGTTTTATCTTTCCCAAAATGTCTTATTAATCCTCCGATATGCTTTTCCCTTATACGATTTTCTCTCATAGAAAATTTCTGTATGCACAATCTGCTATCTTTAAATAGAAATCCTTCCCGCAACATAAATATCAACCATGGAGTTCTATCGCCACTAAATATATTTTTACAAGCAACATATGCATCTTTAAAATCAACACCTTCCTTATACATCTCCTTCATTTCATCAAACCCTAAAGCGGTGATTTGAAACTCATGCAAAATCAAATTTATTCTATGTAACGCATCAACAAACTTATTTGATTTACCACTTATATTCTTGATGACAAATGTGAAATTTTACAAGAAATCCACCCATTTAGCATGCCTCTAATTCAATTTGTCCTGACTATTGATAAAATGTAGAGCATGATTATCAATATAAAAAATAAATTCGTTGGGCATAATATAATGCCTCCATTTTTTGAAAGTTTGAACTATAGCATAAAATGCTTTATCATAAGAGGAATACTTTTACCTTACTTCATTTTAATATGGTAAGGCTAATACAATCTATTCAATTATTGTTTGCTTCAGTATTTTAAAATTTCTATCAGTTTCTATACTCCATTTAAATGATTTCTTATTCTCCTTGATTGTGTCAACAATGGGTGCACACAAACTACTGAAATTATTTATAAACTTTCGGTAGAAACTTGCAAGGCCATGAAAGCTTCTTACCTTAAACACATTCCTTGGAATATGCCACTTAATGATTGTCTTTACTTTACCTGGATCTATCTGCAATCCTTCTTTTGAAATCACAAATCATAGGTATACATACTCATTCTTCCTGAAGCTACATTTCTTTAAATTTATCAACAACTTCTCTTGTTGCAGAGTGATCAAAACTAGTTTTTTATTCTTGATATGCTCTTCTTTTATTTGGCTATACACTAAAATATCATCTAGATAAACAATAACAAATTTTCCTGTAAATTCCTTCACGAATTTTTTCATTAATCTCATAAATGTGCTAGGTGCATTAGTAAGGCCAAAAGGCATTACAAACCACTCATACAACCCATTATTTGTTTTGAAAGTTGTTTTCCATTCATCCCCCCTCTTTAATTATAATATGGTGATAGCCATTCTTGAGATCAGTTTTAGAAAAATACTTAGCTCTGCTAAAACAATCATCAAATCTTCAATGTGGGGAAGTGGAAATCTATACCTGATCGTAATTTTATTGATGGCCCTTGAATCACGACACATCCTCCATCCACCATATTGATTTCTTTGGGATGAGGACAATGGGAACGACACATGGGCATAAGCTCTCCTTTATTAATCCTTTTTCCAACAACTCTTGCACATGTTTCTTTATCTCTTCATTTTCTTGTGGTGCCATGCGGTATGCTCCTTTATTCAGAAGACTTGCCCCTAGAATTAGATCTAAATGATGACTAATTCTTCGAAAAGGAGGCAACTTACTTGGAAACTCATCAACAATTATATATGCAAACTCATCCAACATAATCTTGACCTCTTTAGGCAAATCCATCCAACATAACCTTGACCTCTTCAGGAAAATCATTTAAACTTGTGCTGGTAAGAATTCCCTTGGGCTTACCAATCAAAGAAAAATGAATTTCTTCTTTCTTTTTGAGCTCTTTCAACAATGCCTTTTATGTCCATAAGTAGCACACTAGGACCAACTTCCTCTTTGGGTTGTTAATCCTCCAAAGGAAATAGAAAATGTTTTTGGCCATTTTTCCCAAGAGTGTAGGTGTTCCACCTGCCATCATGAATGGATTTCCTATCATACTGCCATGGTCTTCCCAACAATGCATGGCACACATCCATTAACATTATATCACATAATACCTCATCCTTGTAATTACCAATTTGGAACTTGTTGGGTCCTTCATTTTTGAAGGAATAAAAGTTGTGAAGGACATTTTAGACAAATATGCCAGAAGAAGAGAACTGGAAAATCAAAGTGGAAGCAGAATATGTGTTTTGGAACTTGCACAATGGAGAATAAGGGCACACACTAAGGAATCATGAGTCATTTTTGATACAGTCAACAGATAACCAAGGTAACGGCCTTAGGTATTAGAAAACCAGGAATCAAGTGAGAAACAAACCAAAAAGACCAAATAAAGTGAGCACGGCTATAAAAGAAGACAAAAGGCAACAAGAAACGAGTTTAATTGGCCTTGGAAAGTTTAATCAGTTGCAGGAAGTTTTTAGAGAGTGTTGCATAATTGGAACTATATCAATATTTTTTAATGTCATGTAATGGCTGAGATCCGAGTTGTAATCATTTGTTCTGTTACTAGTTCTGAGTTGTATTCATTGTGCACAAGTCTGTAATGTGTTGTAAGCTATAGAATAAATGTTATTGTAACTAGGCTTTGATGCTATGATAATATAAGGAAAATGGGAATTTTGTTAATTGTCTATGTAGTTTGTGGCCCCTTTTTAAGGTTTTATGTGTATGTCTATTTTATGTTAAATGTTTTAGTTAAATATCTGTGAAGGAATGTGTCAATGGTTGCGGAAATCTATTAGATAATTAAATCCCGATCCCTTACATTTTTCTAAGGTTCTGGTTCACCTCGAGTGAGATGCCCATTTGCTTCAAAGGAGTGAAAATGTCAGCGAAGTTCTAGACTACACGACAACCTTTATTGGCACCATCGGTTGAACCCTGGGTCAAACTTCAATCGAAATTTTCCACCAACAAATGTTTTTGTTATCAGGACCTCGAGTTTATTAAGGGGACCTTGATCATGCGACCTTGGTATATTTGTTGGGACATTCGAAAATGGTGGCATGAAAGGGTTGATTACTTTGTCTTGCAACATGAATAATTGAGATAGAAGGATATAGAGTGGATCAAAGAAGAGATTATGTATGCCGAGCCTGCTTGTGATCGGTACGAAATATTTTGGTGCGAATTTCCTAAGAAACTAGAAAATTGGTTGACTCAACTTCATCATAGATCGAGGGTTGTGGTACAACCAAGGTTGCACAAAACTTGGATTATAGTTGATCTAGCTGATCTTCATTGGTTAGATACTGAATTAACGAGAGTTGTCAACTTTTGGGTTAACGCGACTCTTGAGGGCTACATTATTGAATTTGCAACCAAGAAGCACTAGTTTTTCTCTCGTGCAGAAGCTATATTCAAGTTTGGGATAGGGGCAGATTGTTGAAGACAACTTATTTGTGTTTCTACAATATCATATGGAAAATTAATCTCTTAGTACTGGGGGAATGGTGTTGGCATTATGATTCTGGTTGGCACTATGGCACAGGTGTTGTACTTGATGGCAACTCACTCCAGTAGCAGATCTCAGTTCAGGCACTCAAAATCATGGAAATTAAGTTACCCGCAGGTAATCCTAGAAGAAGCTGCGGACCCGTAGGTACGCCGACCAAGGAATGTGGACATACTCACAGGTGCTCCGTTCAGAAGGTGCGGACCTCAGTTTCACTCACTCCAATGCAGAAAAGCGCGTGCACGTGGGAATCTTCATGAATGGTTCATGGTATTTAGCTCGACATATTTGATCCTATGGTTTTTGTCCGTGGTTTTGCATCTACAAATATTGATCCAAGGTATTGGGTTCATGGTATTGTGTTATTATGGTTTTGGACGGTGGTATTGTGAAAGGCTTGCCTATAAAAAGGAAAGGAGATCTCTTGGCTTCACACTTGTGAGATTTGAATATCTTAAGATCTGAAATTTTGGGTGATTGGTTTTAAAAAGCTAGATCTAAATCAAGGATAAAACTTAAGGCGAATCTGTTGATAAGTCATGATCTCTTGGGTGCATGACCAGATCTGTGGATCTAACTGACTGTGACACATTGGAGGACTGTTAATTTGGCCCTAATCAGAAGTCCGTAGGCGATCTGAAGGCGTAGTGCGGGGGTACACAACGCAGCAAAAGGCCTAGTGCGGGGGTATGCAGCGCAGAAAGAGGCGCAGTATGAGGTACACAACGCAGAAGAAAGCGCAGTGCGGGGGGCACGCAACGAAGCAAAAGGCGCAGTGCGAGGTATGCAGGGCAGAAGAAGGCACAGTGCGTATGTACGTTGTAAGTCAGACAGTAAAGGTGCGGATCTGAGCAGAAGTACGCAGAGCAGAAGAACAACCAGTGCTGATCTATGCAGTTTAGACTCAAAAGAGCTGCAGATATACGCAGACCCCTATTGGTGAAGTCGCGGACTTATCTTGAAACATTTGTTGACTGTCTTTTATCTATTGTTGCAGAATTTTGGGTTTAGATTTCAGGTATTACTTTTCTGTTTACAGCTTTATGAAGAGTTGGGTGATTCATTGGTTGATTGTATAAGGAGATTGGGTGATTTACATGTACTTGATGATTATTTGATCTTCTTGGATCCAGTTTGAAAATTCATGAAACGTGGTCCTTTAAGAAGTAAAAGAGCTAAGGGGGTTGTAGCTCCCTTCCAGGAGAGACTGGAAAACGAGAGAGAGTTGTAGCTCTCTGCAGATTGCAGCCTTCGTACTGGTAAAAGGACTGCACCAGTACAAAATAATTGTAAAAGAAGTTTCTAATTAAAAGAAGATAGAGACATATTGCAACAGGTGGTTTTCACCCACATTGGGTTTCCACCTTATATCTAGTGTTCTTTGGTGTGACTATCTGTTTTTTTCTTGTTTCATGCTCATTATTA
>APFE030638496.1:0-11562 GCA_000404065.3 Pinus taeda | reverse complement strand
CAGAGGATTCTCTTAGTTGGAGGGAATTGATTATGATGAGACTTTTTCTCTTGTAGCAAGGTACTCATCAATTAGATATATTCTATCACTTTCAGTATAGATGAGATGGAAGAAACATTATATGGATGTAAAGTCGACAGTCCTCAATGACATGATTGAGGAAGAGGTGTATATTAAACAGCGAGAAGAATTTGAGACCTTCAACAGAGAGCCGCATGTGTGGAGACTCAAGCAAGCATTGCATGGATTGAAATAAGCACCTCGTCTCGAGCTGGGCTTCACCAATAGTGAAGTAGATGTGAACACTTACCATATTGTGGTTGAATGTAGATTTTTGATTATTGTTGTATATATCGAATATTTGATTTTAATAGGTGATGAGAAGTTGATCAAGTCTTACAAAGAGGATTTTACAAGATATTTTGAGATGAAATACTTGGGGCTCATACATTACCTTCTTTGTATGGAAGCATGGAAAAGATATGAGGAACTCTTTGTCTCTCAGGGCATGTATGCCAATAAGATACTAAAGAAGTTCCACATGGAGAGCAAAAAATGCATGGAGATTCCTTTAGCTAGTAACTAGAGGAAAGAGGATGCTACTTCATGTGTAGTAGTTGAGGCTACTATTTATAGAAATATTGTTGTTTCACTTATGTATTTGGTGAACACCCGACCATACATGTGTTTTGCAGTCAACCAAGTTAGGCAAGCCATGGTTATTCCAACTAAATTGTATTGGAAGCAAGCTAAAAATATGTTGAGATACCTGAGATGCACCACTCCATTTGGTAATTCATATAGATAGACAAAGGGAGTGAAGCTTTAAGGCTTCACATATGTAGATTGGGCAGGGAGTCCATCCAACATGAAGATTACATTATAGGAATCTTCAGAATTGGGTCACTATCAATTTCTTGGTATAAGAAGAACCAGAGAACAGTTCCTGTCAGCTCAATAGAAGAATAGTACATGGTTTTTAGTCAAGTAGCTTATGAGGCTATCTGGATGAGGAATATTCTTGTTGGTTTGTTTGGTCAACAGATGGATCCAACAATTATTTATTTTGACAATCAGAGTTGTATCAAACTCTATGAGAAATCTAATTTTTCATGATTGGTCCAAGGATATTGACATCCGATACCAACATCTCCAAGATTATGTTCAGAGGAGAATCGTGTTGCTCGAATGCATTAGTACAGAGGAGCATGATGCAAATATTTTTTCAAAGGCATTGTCAAGATGAAAATTCAAGTTTCAGAGAGGCACGATCATGGTAGTAGATAATCTCTTTCTCGTTGAGAGGGAGTTTTAAAAATAACAAGAAAATCCTAATTTAATTTCTCCTTGACTTAAATTGGGAATTAAATTGTAATTCCATTCTCATGGAAACTTGTAGTAATTAACTAAGTTAAGTTGACTTACATGGCTCAGTAAATTTAAGTTGGAAGTCTATCTAGAGTCATGTAGAGTGATCCTTGAAATTTTGGGGCCCATGTTGAGTTCTTATTGAGTTGTAATTGTTTAATTCATTTTAACTCAGTTAAATTCAGTTAAACTAGTTCTAAACATTAGAGGAAATAGTGAGAGGTCAAGAGAATTAAATTGGATTTAATTCATATGTAATGATCAATAAGAAAACTCATAATTCACTCAAAATAGCTCATGCATGTCACTTCAGAGGAATACCCAGTGGATATTAGAGTTCAAGGACATTGTACTATCAGTTGTATAATTTTCTAAGTTATACAAATGGTGCATGCAATCAGTAGAAGTCGTATGAATGGATTGCATAGTTGTGGTGATGGATTTTCCCAATTAAATGTGGCCCAATTCCCTAGGAAACTACACAATGAAGTAGGAGTTTGGAAAACAACAGATTTGTCCAAGTACTAGATTGAGTTGGTTTGTGAAGCAATCAGATAATTTGTACTTGTGTAGATATTTTTCAAGTTGAACAAGCATTATATTTTCTACTGAGATATTTTCATCAATGAAATAAACAAATAGTAGGGTTTTTAGCTATTACTTTCCCCAGTAAAAATATTGTGTTATGTGTGACTTAAATTATTCTTTTTTTGCTTCGCGATGTCATCGAACAATTTTTGTTTTCGCTCATGAGTAGAGTAGATTCAAGTCTTTTGTTCTAGCATATTACATAAGCAATTTAAATCTACAGGCCCAACCTCTCTACAACATCAATCCTTCCAATTTTTTGAATTAATACTTAATTTGGTTGAAATCAATGATTTTAACCTTAGGTTAGGGTAAAAAACTTATAATCATCCACCTCTTGTCATTATTGAAGATTATTAAAGTGTTGAACCCAAAGGGAATACTGAGATCAAGAGGAGGAATAGAATGCAGAAGAACAACAAGCAACAAGGATTTCATCTCCTTTCCCACCATTTCCACAAAGATTGGAAGATAAGAAGCCCATCAAGCTACAACCACTTTGTCGGACAGGCTTAGAAATATTTATGTAAAGATTCTCCTTCTTAGAGCCATCAAATTAAATGCCAATTTACAAAAGCTTCAGCAACAAATCATGTATCAAAGAGCTAGGAAGAAAGAAAATGAATCATCCTACCATTCATGTATGGGACAACCTTTTGATATCATGCACGAGAAACCTACACATCCAAAGTATGTTGAGCCCACAAGTCCTCTTGTGATTGTCTATATATATGATACTTCCATTAATAAAACTTTGATCGACAATGGAGTATCTATTAATGTCATCATCAAGGGCACTATGTTTATATTAAACTTTCAGTTATCTCTTAGGCACAATCCCATTATTTGCAGCTAGCAGATACCTCAATTATATGTCTAGAAGGAATATTGGGAGATATAAATGTATCCATTGATTCATGGGAGTACCCATCTTATTTAATTGTCTCACGCACAAAGAAAAATCTCAGTGGTTACCCTCTTACATTGGGTAGGCCATGGTTGGCTACAAAAGACACTTATATAGGGTACAGGGAAGGAGAAATGGCAATAGAAAATGGTTACTCTACAAAGAAGTCCACACTTAAACCACATGCCAAACCTTCCTTGGATGAATAAAATAAAATGTGGGTATAATAAGATGGGGATGGCCCACTTTTCCCCATTCTAACATTTGATAGAGATCTTTCTCTCGTAAAAATTGAAGAAGAAACTAGTTCTCAGAATTTATGCAAAATTTGTATAACAATCCATGTCCCTTTTAGTTGGGTCACTTAATATTTCTCATTTTTGGTAGTATATCACTTGGAAAACCTATGGTGACTAACTTTTTTATCACCTAGTCACTAATGTCTCTTTTTTTACTAGTGCTTCCTTAACCTCCTACAAGGTAATTTCCTTCATCAAAGTCGTGTTTTGATCTTCAATGACCAATCTTATAATATAGGCCATTATCTTTCTCAATGGATTGTAATCTATTAGGGTTAGTTTTTTTAAGGATATTGTTGTAGAATGAAGTAATTTCATTTTCAATATCCCTATGATAAGAGAGTTGATTTCCATTCTGAGTGGTAAGTGAGAAGATACAATTACGATTCTTGTGTTTCAACATTGGTTTGTGGAAAAAATGAATGTTCTTTTCCCCTTCCTTGAGCCATGAGATCCTCGATTTTTGCCTCCATAAAGTCTCCTCTTGCTTCTATCATTCCTCTATCTTTTTAAGAACCTACCCCCCCTCCTTCTTTCAAAAATATTTTGAACACCCTTAAAAGTGACATTTTTTATTGAATGCATTCCATTTCAATTTCCATATTTTGTTTTTTCTTGAAGATGTTGCCCAATTTTTAATTAATCCTTTTAGATTTTTTAACTAATGTTCAACGTTGAATATGGGGAGAGGCTTGGATTATCCATGTCTCGCTAATACTGCTTGGACTTCTCCACAAAGGATGGATCTATTAATAAAAAACTGTCAAATATGAATGGTCAATTTTAAGCACCTTCTTTGACGTCAAATTCTAGCACTATAGGCCACTCGTCTCGTTAGTTTTTAGTAGCTTCCTTGGGGTCCAATTTTAACAATATTGGTGAGTGGTCCATGGGAGCACTCGAAAGGATTGAAGATTCCAAAAGGAGGTATTTTTCTAGCAATGATTTCGAGATAAGAAACATGTCGAGATGATAGGCTATCTTGTGCCTACCTCCTTTACTCTAGTCCATGTATAACTTCCATTTATCGTTTCTATCTAAGCTAAGTGCATGTTCCTAATTACATCTTTGAAGGAATGTGCAAGGTAATCATATTGATTTCCCCTCTAGTGATGAATTTTTAATTCAAATGCAACTACTAAAGCTAAATGAGTTTGTTGAGAAAGGAAATTTTATTTGTAGTAGATGTGCCCCATATATTACGATTAAGAAACCCATATTGTTTGATATGATTTGTTGAAATTTTTTAGACAAGATCATAGGGGCTTCTAACGAGTCATGAAAATTTGCTTCCACTAGAGCCTCCATATTCTCTCTAACAACCTTTACCTCATTCTCATTCTAATAACCGTTACCTCATGCAAGATGATATTTCTAGGTTTTTCCTTATTAATTTTGTCTCTATGTAGTCTCTATTTTCCGTTGTTTTTGAGATCCCTTATGTTCCACAAAATCACTTTCATTGTGAACAAGGTCTGGGGAAAAACACCTTTGAAAGAAAACTAATCTTGCATGAATTGGCCAAAATATTCCCTATCTATTGTATTATCTCTTGTGGAGTTTTCCTCCCCGAGCATTTGTATCCTTTGATTGGTTTGAGGGTTTCACTTGAATCCAAATAATGAGAACAGTGATGAGGAGTTGTGCGAATTGACACTCTCCCCAAAAGTGTGAATTGAATGCTAAGATATGATTGTTTGAGAAGAGCCATTTGCACCTTGAAAATTAAACTTGGTCCTTGGCATTGTAGCTACTCTAGTATCTTGGAGAGGGTTTTCTCCTCTACTTCCAGTTCATCCAAGTCTTCTAAGCTTACTAGATAACTTTTCTCCATTCTGATTTCTTCCAACATTGTCTTTACATCATGTATTTGAGGCTCCATAAGTGTCATGTCTTCGAGTGTGTGGGTTTTTTCTTTTCTTTGTAGAAGTGGTTTGCATAGGCTCGAGTTGTGGTTGCAAGGATTCCTCACATGAATTTTGATACTATTGCACTGGATCTTGCCCAGCTAAGGCTTCAAATTTTGAATCTTTCTATGGGGATCTTGCTCTCCTAAGACAAAAAAAATCTTTCTCGAGGAAAAAATTATTTCTCGAGGTTGAAGCAAAGCATCGAGAAAGAGATGAAGAGGCTAAAATTGTAAAGAAAATAAGGGCCATTCTCAAAGGCCCTTGAATGATCCTCTAAATTATTGAAGATCATCACAAGAAAACCTTTGACTCCAATACTTAGGTCAACATGAAGTTTTAGCTTCCATTTAGCCTTGATCCATGCTTCCGTACCTCATTTCGGTGGCGAAGTACCAATAAATTTGTAGATTAAAGTGTGGCTTTGCATGAATTATATGTGCTCCAATATTTTGTTTGACTTGACCTCATATTTGGGGCTCTGAATTAATTTTGGAACATAAGGGCTTGATCTACTATTGTGTCATGTAGTGCTAAGGATTGGGGCATATTTTTGATCTCCTTGTGATGAATGAATTTCCAAGGGGGGAAGATTTCCTAGACTTTTCACCTCCTCACACTACTTGAGAACTTGTCTCCATTGCAATTTATTCCAGAATTGTTTTTGCATCGTGAATTTCAAGATACATATGCATTGTGCTTCCACCATGTTATTTTGGTTTCTCCTTTTCCTTGAAGAAGTTTCTTGCATGGGCTTGGATTGTAGTCCCAAGGATTCATGAGTGTGACTTCTGATACTATTCTAGTCAATCCTTCTCTACTATGGATTCAATCTTTTTTTTTTGGACTCAAGGTAATACAATGTAAACTTTGAAACAGGAACTATAAACTGAAAACGGGAACTCTGGCCAAAAATCCCCGAAAAAACATCAAAAACAGTGCTAAAAATGAAAAGTGTGTATACTAGAACGATGGTTTCTTTTTTAGGGTCAATTTTGAACATGTTTTAAAAATTGTAGTGAAAATGAAATTTTCGTGCAAAAAACACCCTGAAAATGAAAAGTGTTGATACTAGAATGATCGTTTTTTTTAAGGTCAATTTTCGACATTTTAAAAAAGTGCTTGTAAAATAGAATTTTTATGTGCAAAATACAGTTGTTTATGAGGGAAAAAACAAACTAATGTTTTTGGTAGAATAATAATTTTCTCTCCTAAGTATAAACTCAACATGTTTTAGTAATGACCATCAAGATAAAATAATGGGATTTGAAACACTTTAAAATTCTATTACCCGGGAATCACCCTGCCACCCCCACGGGCCATTAGGTCGTCGGGGTGGGGCAGAGGCTTACATATAGCCTCTGCCGTACCCTAGTGGCCCAATGACCCACATGGTGGAGAAGTGATTTCAGGAATGACTGTACCATCCCCGTGCGCCATTGGGCCACCAGTGTGGGACAGAGGGTTGTGGATAGCCCCCGCCACACCACAACAGTCCAACGACTTGCAGGGGTAATGGGGCGATTCTTGGAATCACCCTACTGCGGATAGCCTCCTACCCACCATAGGAGCCCAACGGCCTGCAGAGGTGGTGGGGTGATTGCGGGAATCACCCTGCCACCCTCGTGGGTCGTTGGGCTGCCGAGGTGGGGCGAAGGGTGGAGTGATTCCCAGAATTTCCCCGCCACCCGCGTGGGCTGTTGGGCTATTGGGGTGGGGTAGAGGTTTTTCAGAGCCCTGTGCCCCACCCCGGTGGCGTAACAACTCACGGGGGTGGTGGGTGATTCCCAGAATCACTTGGCCACCCCTGCGGGTCATTGGGCCAACAGGGTGCGGCGGAGGCTAGAAAGTCTCTGCCCCACCCCGGTAGCCCAACGGCCTGTAGGGAGAGCCTCCGCCCCACCTCAGAGGCCTAACGGCCTGCAGGGGTGGCGGGGCGATTCCTGGAATCACCTCGCCAACCCTGCGGGCCATTGGGATACCAGGGTGGTGGGTGATTCCCAAAATCATGCCGCCACCCCCGCAGACCATTGCGCTGCCGGGTTTATTGTTATTGTCAAGCTTCAAGGGGAAAACAAATTCAAGGATGCAACTTACATGGTAAGACGTTTAAAATGTATATTTGATTGATGTTAAAAAATTCGTTTATGTACAAGTTAATTGAAATTTTACTATTTCATGTTACAGGCAAAAGTTAAATCTTATTAACCGTGAAGATCAACTATTTATAAATGATTGTGTGTTAATCCATATTGATAGTTGGGCAAAATATGATCGCTATATGTCTATTATTTTTAATCGGGTAGATGGAAATAGTCATAGCCAAATAC
Source organism: Pinus taeda (assembly GCA_000404065.3). Classification (NCBI taxonomy): domain Eukaryota; kingdom Viridiplantae; phylum Streptophyta; class Pinopsida; order Pinales; family Pinaceae; genus Pinus; species Pinus taeda. The sequence continues at coordinate 4,163 of APFE030638496.1, read as the reverse complement.
TGACTTATCATGTTGTTGTGAGAAAACTAACATATGAAGACAAAGAAGAAAAAGGAGAGATGGTTAACATTTATAAGAGAACCACAGTTATTCATTAACTATCTTATAGACATATGTTCAAATGAAGGAGATTGGGTTTTCGATTTATTTTCTGGCTCATGTAAGTTTTATTATATGGAATTGAATTTCAATATGTTATTTCTTAATTTATATGTCATTGTACTAATTTACTTCATTATGTCAAAGGATCCCCAACCACCACTATAGGAAATGATTCGAAAGACATACATTGGGAGATTTCCAGACATCAAAGACCCATTATAAGAGGAAAATGAGCAAAATGAAGTAGAAAATATTGTGGAAGAAGATAATGATGAAACTCTAGAGGACAAATATTTTGGATTATGCGACATTGTTGATTAAGTTTAAGTTATGATTGGAAATCAAGGTCATTTTTTGTAACTATTAATTAGTTATAATTGTAATGTTGACTTTGACATTTTCTGAGAAGAATAAGCACTCAATTAAGGTTGTTATGCATTCAATATTTGTATTATGTGATTTTCACATTAATTTTTATGTTAATCATTATTTTTTGAAAAAAATTGTGATTATTATTATTATTTTGACATGAAATTCAGAAAACAAACTATTATTTAACCATTTTTAGTTAAAATGTTTCTATAAAAATTGTTATTTTAACATGTCATTTCTAGCAAAAAAATTATCAAAATGTGTAGTTTTTTAGTTATATTTATGTTAAAAATGATTTTTTTATGTCAATTTTTAAAAATTATTGTTTTTTAGAGACAATCATTTCATGTGGATTGAAAATTAATTAACGGTGTATAAATATGTAGAATATCGAAAATTCAAAATATCGACCTTCTTCTTTAAATATACAAAATAATAAAAAGCTTCACTGCAAAAAAAATAAAAAAAATATTAAGAAGAAGACCACTTAAAAAATTATTAATTTTAGGAAATAATAATTTACATTTCATACATTAGAAAATTTAAAGTCAAAATGGGTCTTTTAAAAAAAGAGCCTCATGCAGAATTACCACTTTTTTGAATGAGCATGAAAATCACTACCATTCTAAAACACAATGTACATAAAAAAATATAATGTTCTAAAAACTATGCTCTAAAAAAAACATGTGTATTCTGCATCACTCCCTTTCAAAATCGGGTCACTTTTTTGCTACCTCTACAAAATGGGTAACAATATCAGTTCTTGTTTCAAAGTTTATATCTTTGTATCCTTAAGGTTAGGTTTTCGGGGCCTATGGTTGCTCCTCCTCTCTCATGATTGTTGAAACCTTTTTTATTAGTGCTTATGACTATCTCCTTTGGCTTGGGGGGATTGATGAGGGGGAAGTCCCTATAAATGTATTCATGTTCATGGTACCTTTTACAACAAAAGGGATATGCTCATAATCAATGGGTTGTATGATATCCTCATCATGGGGGAAGATAAATATGGATTTCAATAGTAGCCCTCAAGCATTCATGTACACATATATCCTAACATAGGTATTTAACCTCTTGGATTTTTTTATTTATGAGGATTTTACATAGTTCCAATGGTATTTCCAATTCCCACCAAGATATATTCTTGCCAATATTTAATTTATATAGCGTACAATATTTCCAATATAGGAGCAACCAAAAATGTTTTTTTATCTCGGTTGAAATAAGGCATCCATAACTCAATGAGGAGACAAGAATTTTTAAGAAAATAAAGACCATTCTCGAAGACCCTTGAACAATCCTCTAAATTCATGAAGACTGTTATAATAAAACCTTTGGATCCAAAATGCAAATTAATATGCATTTTTTGCTTCCATTTAGCGTTGATCCATGATACCAAATCTTGTTTTGTTGGCGAAGCACCAATAATTTTTCATATTAAAGTGTGGTCTTGCATGGATTCTATGTGATCCTTGATTTTATCTTGCTTGAACTTGTATCTGGGGTCTTCAAAGAATTTTGAAAAATACTAGCTTGATCTACTATTCTTCCATGTAGCACCAAGGATTGGGGCATATTTTTTACCTCCTTTTGATTAATTTCCCGATGGGGATATTGATGAGGTTCTACTGCTGCCACCTTTTTCCTAGGCTTAGCATCTTGAGAGACTAAAAATGGTAGGAGGGAACCACACCCCCTGTCTCGGATGAGGTGGTCATAGGTTGGTGAAAATCAAGCTGAAAATAAAGTCCTAACAAAATATTAGAGTTGGTTGTGGAAAATGCCAATGTTTCACGGTTGTAACACATGTAAACCCTAAAACTAGCTCATCAACATTGTCGTGTGTTGTTTCATAGGTTCTCCACCATATTAGTCTTAACTATTATCACTTGATTTGATTAATTAATCAAGCCCCCTTCTTTTCTTTGTATATATAACATTAATTATAATACTGTACCTAACAATAATTTTAATTTTTATATAAAATTATTTTATACATTTTATACAACTTAATTATTACATTTTAGCTAAAACTAAAGGAAATACAAATAAAATTCCAAGCCATTACTGACCACTTATGGTCTCTAGTTGCTCCTCTCTAAAGAAAAGAACACATAATGTTTCTCATTGAGCTCAATATGACTTTCAGTGCATTTAGGACCAAAATTCTATAAATCGAGAGTGATTGAAGCACCAATTTGGGGAGAATTAATCTTCTTAGAAATTGTAAGGCTTTGAATGTCCATTTGTTTATTTTGGAGGAAATTATATCCAAAATATCTCTCTAGCGAATAGTTTTCAAGGAATTCTCTTTTAGGGTGACTCCTTGATAAATGATTAGGAAAGAGGCTCATGAGAAACCCAAAATACATGAAAAATGAGATTGAATGCTAGGATTTGTATTGAAGAAGAAGACTTGGGACTTGTTGGGGTGTATTTTAGTATGAGAGGCTAGCATAAGGTTATTCAAAATGTGCTTAAAGGCCAAGTCCTCTTGAATCGAGGGCTCACTCATAAACATAGTGTCATCCATAAACTACTGGTGGTAAACATTTATTGAGAAGAATTCCATCTAGCACAACATTAGGCATAGAATATCTATGAAAATTCTTGAGGCCTTCAACAACTCATAAAAACCAAGAAGGGTAGAGTGGGTCTTGTTGGTGTATACCTCGAGAGGTGCTAAAGGTGCAGGATGGGGAGCCATTGATCAATATAGAGAAGAAAGTGGAGGAGAATAAGGAAGCCACATGTTTAGCCCAATCATAAAAGAAACCAAATGCTTTCAAAGTTCAGAGAAGATAAGCCCAGCTCAATTTATCAAATTCTCTTGACAAATTTAATTTGATTACCATATATGCTTTTCTAACTTCTTTCATAGTGTTTATAAGTTCATGGGCTACTACGATCCTGTCTAGGATTTAATATAGCCTGAGTGCTCCTTGGAGTTAAGCAAAGGAAACATGGTTTGAGTATGTGCAGAATGATCTTCGAAAGGATTGTGTACATCACGTTTCATAATGCGATAGGTTTGAAGCTACTTGGGTCTCTTGCTCGTGCTCATTTAGGAGAAAGAGTGAGGAATGTGGCATTTGAAGTAAGGGGGAATATATAATCTTCTTTGTGATTCCCCTACCAAAGCTAATATCTCCTCACGTAAGAATTCCCAACTTGTTTGGAAAACATATGAGGTGAAGCCATCTAGTCTAGGGACCTTATTTTTTGAGAGGCTCACCAGTGCTTAATCCTCAACATCATACAAGGTAATTTCCTTCATTAAAGGCGTGTTTTGATCTTCAATGACCCATCTTATAATTTGGGTGATTATTTTCTCCATGGCTTGTAATCTATTAGGGTTAGGTTCTTTAAGGATATTGTTGTAGAAGAAGTAATTTATTTTTCAATATCCCTATGATAAGATATATGATATCCATTCTAACCGATCTGTGAGAAGATACAATTATGATACCTATGTTTCAACATTGGTTTGTGGAAAAACTGAGTGTTCTTGTCCCCTTCCTTGAGTGATGAGATCCTAGATCTTTTCCTCCATAAAGTCTCCTCTTGCTTCTGTCTTTCCTCTAGTCCTTTAATAACCCCCCCATCCTTATTTGAAAAATATTTATACCACCCTTCAAGTGTCATTTATTGTTGAATGAGTTCCATTTCAGTTTCCATATTTTATATTT
>APFE030638493.1:103267-133357 GCA_000404065.3 Pinus taeda | reverse complement strand
GATTGAAACTTTTATGGCTTGTAGGGATTTTACTAACTTGAGGCCTAGTAAGAGAGCTTCATACTCAGCCATGTTGTTAGTGCACCTGAAGTTCAGTCTATAGGCTCGACCCTCTGCATGGTTGTTTTTTTTATTGTGTATCCAAACTCCAGCTCCTGCCCCTAACTTGTTGACTGATCCATCAAATTCTAGGAACCATAAGATCTCTTGTTCTAAGGGAGACTTAATAATTTCTCTGTGGTCTGGAATTGTGAGTTGAAGTTTTGGTTCTTCATTTAGTTTGTCCTTTAGAACAGTTTTATCACTTGATTGGATTAGCTTTATTTCTAGATCTGTGGCTTTTTCATTAAAGTCCTGATCTTGTTTGAGTGTCTTGGTTCTTCGTTACTTGTGGGACCTGTATTGTCATTAAAAAGAATATATGAGTCTATGTCAGAATGAACAGCATATATGGGAAAGTTTTGAGGCTTGTCTTCACTGCTGACCATGTATTTCATGAGTGACTCTCTATATATTCTCTTGGGTTGACCAAAGACTGTGATTGTGGCATATGACATTTCTAATTGTAGGGACCCTTGAAGTTTAGCCCCCCATGATCTTGACATTAACATTCCATATTTGGGTGGAATATCAGCAACAACAACATCCATTAAGATTGTTTTATTTGGATATTGGACAAGGGATACACACAAGTCTTTTATCAAGCCTAAACACTTAACTTGGCTGGAGTCAAATGAAAATAGGTCCTTATAAGGTCTTTTAATGTCCAAGTTGAGCCTTTCCATGACCGATTTTGGCATCAGGTTATGAGAGGCACCTGAGTCAAACATTGCATTGTGCAGTATCTTGTCATGGACATGCAAACTAACATAAAAAGGTAAGATCCCTGTGACTGCTATTTTTCCATCAACCTCTGGACCAAACAGCAATTCTGGGGTGTCATCCAACACATTGACATTGTCTTTGTTTTGAGTGAGTTGGAGGGAATTCTTAGTCTGTTGTTTGTAGATGTCATGCTTGGCTAGCTCTGAAAGAGGGATGGCTACTTTTAGCTTGCCAATTTCAGCTTCCAAGTCAAAGGGTTTTTCAGTTTGAACCTTAGTGTTGTGGGTGACCACCTTTTCTTTGTTTAGTAAGTTTACTTCTTGATCCTTGTCTTGATCTTGGGGCTTGTGTGTTTCATTCACTTCTTGAGGCATTTTACTTGGATTAGGATGTAAAGATGATGTAGCCAGTGGCTTCTGTGTTGAGGGAAGTGGTTCAGTAACTTCTTCAATGGTTACCTCCTTTGTAAGTGAATCAGTTGTGTTAATTGGTTCTGTGACTATGGCCCTCTTGGGCTGCAGTCTGTCCTTTGTTTTTTCAGGCTGTGTTATGTTTACAGTTCTACTTCTTAGTTTCTATTGTTTATGAACTTCATAAACAGTTGTGTCATAGCCTTGTTTGAAGTCAAATGACTCACCTGACTTGGTTTGGAATTGTTTAATGTCATCACCTTCATGATCTTCTTGACTTAGGAAACCTTGGTGCTCATCATCAAGGCCCATTAGGTGGATGTGGGTGTCATCCACTTGTTCATCTGAAGTGGATGTTTCAGCATAGCTTTCCTGGAAATGAGGCCTGATCTCTGGATCAGCATTAGCCTTGCCCACGTTTGGGTTTTGATTTCTCCTGAAATTTGGGTTCCTGACAGGGTTATTTTGTGGTGCTTCCCATGATGACTTTCTCTCCACAGATTCTACTCGGTCACCCAACCTCTTCATACCAGTGAGTATTGCATCCAATTTCTAGTCAAAGGCTGAGGGTTCCTCTTTGTAGGTGACTCTTTTTTCCAATCTTGCCCGGTTCCTCTTGGCAATTAGGTTAGCCTCAACTGTGAAAGCAACCTTTTTTGCATCTTCAAGGGTTTGAGGGGCTCTTTCCTTCAATTGATATGCCATGTCAGGGTCAAAACCATCAGGGAATTTGTATAGTGCTAAATCAGGGGGAGGTCTCAAATTCTGGGGTATTGCATTGTATACATTATTGAATCTAGCACAATATTCCAGAACGGTCTCTTGAGGACCTCTCTTGATTGTGTCATATTCACCCAGTATATGCAGGGGATCTTTCTTTTTCTCCCATCTGTTAGTAAAGGCTTGGTACAGCTCATCAGGGGTTGTGATGGTATTCACAGGAAGTGACCTGAACCAAGTTCGGACATCACCTGTTAGGCTTTGGACAAAAATTCTCATCCTCACACTATCATCATCTATCGCATAGTTCTCAAAGTGATCCTGCATCCTCTTGGCATGCTGAATAGCAGAGTAAGGGCCAGTGGAGGAAAAATATGAGATTTTGGCTTGGTAATCCTGAGGTAAAGCTGCAGGATTAGCAGGTAATTACAGAGGTGCATATCTCATAGCCATATTCATGGGGTTTGGGGGATTGACAAGGGTAACTGGGACAAAAGGAACAATGGGTACCACGGGGATAACAGGTGTAGCAGAACCTAGAGTGTTGGTCAAGGGAGTATGTGTAGTGGATGAAGATGTGGGAGGAGGGATTTGAGATATGGATGGTGAACTAGGGGAATTGGGGGTGGACCGAAAAAGAACCTTAATTGGAGTGGAAATGGGGTTGGGGTGAACTGTCTCTGGACTTAATTCAGCAAGCTTATCTAGCCCTTGCTGCTCTTTAACAAATTTAGAGATTATGTTAGGATTTTCAAAGACAGGGGGTGGATTTGGGTTAGGATTTGCCCTAGTGTACCTTGGATTCTTCTTGGGAGCCAGTTTCTAACTAGTCTTTTGAGTTTTTTAGGAAAATTTTATAACTGCAAGGACTGGACAAGATTTTGAAATGGCTACATATATCTCAAAGCTAGTATGAAGATTGACTGAAGCAACTCTTCCCTAAAAGCTGTTAGTGTTTGAACAGAAACAGTTTTGAAGGCTTCTTGACTGATATTCAGGTTTCAAGTGTAGCTTTAGGAGATATATAGTAATTAGAAAATCCTAGAGGAGTCCCCAGTGGAGTCGCCATTTATGTTAACACCCAAGTTGTTCCCTTTGACTCCCAAGGGAATACGGCCGGGGTAACCACTAACCAATCTTTGGATTACAGTTTCTAGCCCAACTGTAATCAGAGAGGGCTCTCTCTTTAAGGTTTGTCTCTGTTCTGTGGAGATTTTAGGCTAGTTATGAGGTAAGGGTTTTGGTTTAAGTTTGGTTGGAAGGATGTCTTTCTGTACTTAAAGTAGAAATCTACAGATAAGGTTAGTCCATTGGGCAATGGAGTCTGTGGCTACTGGTTGTAGAAAATCTTGAGTTTGAGCAGTTGGAATTACAGGGCCATTTAAATACTTTATGAAACAAACTTGAAATTATGATGGTGGAATGTGAACAACCAGTGAAAAGCAATTAAGAATTTTCCACTAAGCTGAGGTGTGGGAAAGGGATATATTCCTCAGGAGCAAACTTGAATTCCTGAAACAATAATCAGTGTGAAAGATATAGCATGAAAGGGTAGCAATTAAGAATTACACCTTTATTACTATAACTGAAGAAAAACACTTAAAATAGCTTAGATTGAGTTCAACGTAATCTGTGATTAAGTCCTGGAACTATTCTTTTCCTTGCCATTAACTGTAAAGAACAGAAACATGAATGAGATATGAAAAGATGATAAAACACATAAAAAAAGAGTTGTAAGGAAAACTTATTGTGCCATGAAATACGCAGGAATCCTGTAGCATTCAGCTAAACACCACAATGCATCAAAAAACACAGAGCTTTAGAAATTCCACCGCCTTTGTATTACTTCTCTGAGAATTTACAGTCAAAGAACTCTATTAAAGATATCAATAGCATCCAACATCCAACCCCTGCAAACTCATGCGAGGGGGAATATATAGAAGTGTTTCATACAAAATATCTCAGGCATTGAGTCATCTGAGAAATAAAATATCTTCATCAACTCGTACAGAAATAGTAGATAGGAATTTATTACAGCTTTTAATACAACATAAATGCTCTTTAATTCTGTCAGAAGATTTCGACCTTTGGAGGTCACTGAGTCAGTTGAACACTTTGTTATAACTGCTGAATGACGTGTCTGTGCAGCTCTGTCCTCCTGTAGCTTTTCGGCCCTGTCATCTGTGACTGTTAGTGCTGTGGTGGCCGAATGGTTTTGCTGAGTTGGCTCAGCCTCTCTCTGCATACGTGCTGACATATCAAAATCTTCCTGTGCATGACAATTTATATATTTCTAAAGGAAAAAAACATAATTATTGGCTTTGGTTTAGCAGTAATTGTATCAAACTGTTCCAGACTTCCTGTGTGGGCAATTGATGCCTCAAAATTGACTCTATGGTCTCATCTACCTCTGTATACTTATAAAAATTGGGAGTCTCATCAAACAAGTGATTAATTTCATTCATAATAAAGAATAAGCTCTCCACCCTGTTGAAAAGGGTTTGTCCTGATGCTGGCCCTATTTCTGCTGATGCGTTGGCCTTTTCTGCAATTTGATTAGCAGCAAAGGTGTTGACCCTCTTGGCATATTTTTCATGTGAAAGTAGTCTTCCTGAGGGCTCCATCAAGCTAGGAAGACCTCTGTTATGCAATGCTATGAACTTGTCCTGGAATTTATTAATGTCTGCCTGCATATCCTGACTTCTTCTCTCTAAGGTATGTACCATGTTTCTTAGTGTCAGGACCCTTTTGACCATTGAAATGGTGTCATTCCTGTAGGCAATTCCCATTTTGATCAGCTGAGAGCTTGTCCTATAATTAAGCACATTTATCATTCTGGTGGTAGCCTCAGGCATGCTGCCTAGAGATGCCCTTGCCCTTTGGATTTCCCTGTGTGCTTTTCCAATGAGCCCCATTTGCTCATGAATGGCCTCAATGTATTCCCACTGGTCTGTGATGGATTGGCCAATATTGGCCCATAGGATTCTCTTGAGCTCAGCTGTTTCTTTTTCCAGTGTGAGCTCGTTTTCTACCTCATTTATCCTTCTCTTGAGATTCTTTACCTCTCTTTCTCTCTCAGCCACATTTTGCTTGGATTTGTCATATTTTTCATTGAGCTTAGCGAGTGTTTCTTTGGCTTGATTCAGCTCTGACATTTGGGACTCCAAGACTTGAATCTCATTTCTGAGCTTCTGCATGTCAAGACTTTCAGCCTGCTCTGTTGTTGGTGCTGAGGTGGAGGGTGCTGCTTGCTGTGTCTACTGGCTGGGAGGGGCAGTGGTTTGAGGAGCTTCCTCCAGATTGATTGTTTCTGGAGGAGGCTGTGTAGTTTGGCCTGCCTCTTTTTGTTGCAATGTTGCCTGAAGTGCAGCCTCTGATTCCTCCAACTTCTCTTGTGTCTGGATGAGTTGTTTATACAGTGTTACCAGCATAGCTGTTGCATCCTTGTCTTGTCTAAGCTGGGCAACTTCTTCAGTTTGAGGATGAAGAGTTGCTGGGATTTTTATCATTTTCCTTAGTGCTGCCATATCAGCATCCCTTAGCTTCAGTAGCTCCTGCACTGCTTTGACATCTTTAGGATCATGCCCAAGCTCTATTATGATGTCCTCCAAAGCTTTAATCCTATTGTCCTTTGCTTGAGAGGATGCCCTTTCCAACTCAAGTTGTGTAGTTGTATTATTTAGGCTATTTTCTAGCCTGTAATTTGCCAATGTTTTGTCTGCCAAGGAGGCATACACCATCTCACCTGTTTGTTTGTGTAATTCAATCTGATCCATCAGGTGGATGTCCTTGGCAAGGACCTCAAGGTTGGTCCTGATGTAATCTGCAGCTGACTGTGGCTGGTGCACGGCTGGCATGAAATGGCTCATGATCATTTTGCCCTCATGGACATCATAAGCAGACATGAGTCTTTGCTGGTTGGTGGGAGCCATTTTCAGCAAATGATTATACAATTGTAGCCTTATGGGCTCATTCCTCTTCTTGATGTCCTTGAACTACTGCTTAATGCTCTGTTCACCTCCTCTTTGTTGGCTTGAGGAGCTAACTTCTCCTCCTGCTGCCCTCTCTTGTTCCTGCTGGAAGGAACTTGCTCAGGCCTCCATGCTAGGCAGGCCCATACCCGAAGTTTGCCCTATTGGCATTTCTTCTTCCGAAAAAGGGTTCAATCTTTGCCTCTTTTCCCCCTGAGTTGTTGATGTCATGAGGGGAGTCTCTCTGTCCCTTTTCCTGCTTATGTCCTCTCTTTGTGGGGTTTGGAGGACTGAAGCTTCAGCTCTTGATTCTTTCCTTGGAGGCACCATTTGTGCTGGCTACTGCTCAGTGACCATTGGGGCCTCTACTGTTTTCTCTTTTTTCCCTGGCTGCTCCTTTTCTTGCTGCTGTACCTGTTCTTGTTGTACCTGTTGTTGCTATAAGGGCTGCTCTTGCACCATCTCTTTTTCCTTGCCTTTGTTGGAGGCTTGATTTGTGGCTTTGACTGCCTCCTGATGTGCTGTGGAGGATGAGGCAGCTGCTCCTACTTGAGGGTTTGGAAGAGAGAATACCTGTGCAAGAAGTTCCAAGTCAGCCATCTTAAGGAGATTTCTTCTTGCCCTTTCATTTAGTTCTTCTTGTGTAACAAGTTCCTATAGTGTGCCTCTCTTCCATTTTGATTGATTTTCATATTGTTCTATGTGAGGAAACCTCACACGGTCATAACTGGACAGCCTATATTTGACCCTTCTTAAGGTTATGAAATGATTGGGGTCATAAGGTTTCCAGAGGAAACTAGTCTTTAGGCCAAGGCTTTCTAGCATTCTGTCAGCCTCTTGCCAGCCTTCCTCCCTTTTGTACAAAACAAAGTGTCCCAATTGGTTTTTCACTTTTAGCTGTGCTTTCTTGCCTTTGCCTGAGAAGTTTTTCACATCAGCATTCCCAAATTGCCTGAAATATTCAAGGGCAAACAATCTCATGGGAACATACTTGGGCAGTCTGTATGGGGGTAACTCACAACCATATATTCTGATAATGGTGTAGTTTTGGTAAAAATACCAATCCCTAATGTTGTATACCTTGGAAAACTGGAGGATCCTCTGCATCTCATCTGTTAGTCTTGGAGGAGGTGAGCTTAGGAACAGATACATGGCTAGGTGGATGAAAAGGTCTATAAACTCACAGTAAGTGTATGGAGAATAAGCTCTGCAGTGAAAAACTGAGGCCCAATAAGGTACTGACCTTGGATTTCCTTGTGCATCCACCCTGTTCACACCAAAAGGGAATTTCTCATGTTGATAGTATAATATTAGGTGGTAGATGTAGGAGGAGTATCTGAACACCTTTTCCCTTGATAGGTTCATAAATTGCTCATGCATTTTGTCTGATATGTAGGTGGCATAGTCATAGCAGATTGGAGCTTTGCCAGGGGAAAACATGAGCATCATTACCAGTACAGTCTCATTAATATACTCAATTGAGTTATAGCCCAGAATGGGACTAATCATATCTGCAAGGTCCCTGCCCAATGGGTTGAGGTAGCCATGAAAAATAGGAGGGTATTGCACAGTATCAGAGTTAATAAACAATTGGTGCAGCTTTGTGATCTGAGCATCTGTCAACATCTTAGCTCCTTGGTTTATTAGATCAAACAAAGATAGGGGAACCAATTTCTTCTCAGTCTTGAATTGCAGCATCTCTCTGATGGCCTCAGGGGTAATGTAGACAACTGAGCCTGAAGGGTCAAGCACAGCTCTCTGAGTGGGATCATAACATTCAGCACATAGGTGAATTAGGTCAGGGAATGGTTGACCTGAGGAAGCTTGAAGATTGGGAGGAAGGAATCCCAAATGCCCAATATATCTGTTCCAGCCACATGTTTGGCCTTTAATTCATTTAGCAAGTGGAGGTGGAATTTGCTTTGTGCTAGGAATTCTTCTGAGATTTGGTAATCCAAATTTGCTAGAGCCTGCCACTCCAATTCTCTCTGAGGGGCATTCAAAGGGGCAATATTGAGGGCCACAGGTGCTACTGGAGTTTCCATGATTACTTAAGAACTCTGTTTTGTATGTAAATTAGTGTTACTTATGCTGAGTAACAGAAAAGAGTATTTCTTGGAAGAAGAGGTGAATTGAGAAACAGAGGGCAGAAGGGTCAATGGCAGCAATTGAAATACTGCACACAGCACTCGAGAAGGCAAACACTTGTCTTTAAGAGACTCTTTCTTAGTAATTAGGTGTAGGTTCGGTTTCCCTGTTCACGACTGCGCGAACAGAATGCAGGTTATGAGAAAGCTTTGGTAACGAGGCTTAGCCGATAAATTTCGAGCTTCCAACTTCAAATGGGAACTGGGCGTAAGAGATTTTCTGGTGAATTATGTGTTTTTCAGTGTTTTAAGCAAATATAGTCAATTTGCAGACAAAACCAAGCGCAGAGAGGATTTGCAGGGATAAATACCTGGTAAACTTGACGGTCCGGGTCACAAATGCAGGTGGGTAGGTGCGCCGAAGGTCTCCAAGTCGAATTCAGCAGGTTGGTGCAAATTTGGACGTAAAAATTCATGCAGAAGACGCAACAGAAGTTTATGTAAAAAGTGCAAAAAACGCGAAAAGTTGGCAAAAATATGGATTTTTGGAACATTGGCGCATTTTTCGGATGACGTCATCGGGTGGGTCAGGGTCAGATGACGTCAGCATGATGTCATCAGGTGACGTGGCAGCTTATGAGTGGTCCACGGGGATGGTGAGGTGGCGGACAGGTGGAGCAATGGCGGACGGGGGCGCGGACGCGGCGATGACGCTGGCAGTGACGTAGCGGTGACGCTGGTAGGCAGATTAGCGGAAACCGGAAACCACAGGCAGTATCATATCGCACCGCTTATGATACGGAAGTGGAGTTGTCAGAGGGGGCTCCGATACGCTGTGGGGGCGACGTGTGGCCGAGGCCTGACGTCACCCTCGGCCACACGTCGCCCTCTGGCAGATATCGGACGCTATCTTTCGGACGTCGGGGCCGGTCCGATATCCACGTGAGCTGTTGGATGAAAAGCGCCCGATCGGATGGTCGACGGGCCGATAACTTGTCCGGTTGATACGGCATCGGGCGGGTAATAAAAAATGATTTTCCATGGGATTTGTGCCCGGGTGAGACTTTGGAATATTAGCAAATTTGCATGGTTTTCTAATGTATTTTTATAAAGTCGTGCATATCTCAAAAACTTAGGAAAAATGGGTTTTTCATGTAATTTCTTTGCAAAATCGCGCGTGGCTCAAAACTTTGGATAAGTCGGGATATTGGGTTATTTCAATGTATTTTTGTATAAAATTGCACATAAGTCCCAAACTTAGGATAAGGCGGAAAAGAGGGTTTTCAACGTATTTATGCCTTTTGAGCTGGTTTAAGGGTGCAAATGGGTTTTTTCCAAGGTTTCTTAGGCAAAAATGAAGGGTTGAATAGGTAGATGAGTTCTGAAGGTGAAATAGAGGTAACGCTTGGGTTCTGAAACTGACCAGATGTCAATTTGATTCCCTAGTGGTGAACATATGGCTATAATGCCAAGGGGGGATATTTATAGAATGCTTGGGGTTTATACACCATGGTGTTATAATAGTAGGGAAAGGGTGACATAGGGAATTAGATAATAGAAGTTAAAGGTTAATATGGAGGGAGAGGGTGAATGAGGAGTGATATCACTAAGTTTATTTGAAAACAACTTAGCTTAGGGAGTAGATCAAAATGAAAAGAATTTTGCACGAGAAATGTGGCTCTTAAGGAAACAAGAACCAACATAAAACCTTGAATTCTTTCATAAGCACAACTGGTGTAGGGATATTAGTAATGAGTGTAAAACAAGGAAAAGAGGGAAGTTAGACATGCTTCATTGTGTTGTTTTCCTTATGTTTACCAGCAACATTCAGCTTGAAACGAATACCACTTCTGCAACCCCATCTACCTACCCATCTACTTGCCTAGCATTTTTTGTTTCTTCTTGGAGGGTGCACTTGGACTTGCAGACCCTTATGTGCCTTTTCTTTTCCATTGGCTTTTTCTTTTGATTGCCTATCTATCACTACCCTTATTGCTTCCAAGGCTCCAGATTAAGCAGTTGGGAACCTTAGTTTCTCTGCCTAACTATTGGTCTGCCAAGATTGAACAGTTTGGCCAGACTTCTTTTTCTATTCTACAACAGAAAATTGAAACATGGCATGATCTAGATTATACTGTTGGACCATCCATCAAAATTTAGTAAACATGAAGGCATGTACACACCTTGCCTTGTCTTGGAAATATGGGATCTTTGTATCAGCAAAGCAGAGCATATTTGGCATTTGAATTTGCCAATCATGAAATATGAAACCTATTGGTATAGGTATCCAACAAATAGTAGAAGAATTCTAGGAAATAGCCAAGAAAGCCTCCAAGGAAGGGAAGAGATACATGAGAATAATCGAGGACCATCCACTTCCTCCCATGCAACTTAAGGGTGCATTACATTATGAAAGGTGAATTTTTAAGTTGGTAGTGCTACAATCCAAAGTGGAGAGAGTGAGGCCCATGTTAGACTATTAAGTGCATCAATTGTCCTTTCTTATGGATCATATTCCATATACTAATACCATGGAGATGAACAATAAAGTGACCCATATGATGCATAAATAGATGCACTGGAAAAATTCTTCTACCAAAAATTTTCAAGATTTGTATACCAAGAACAATCCTCAATTGAAATATTAGAGGATGGTTTGTAGGACTAGGAAAATGAATAGTAAAAACCTAAAGGAAAAATTCACATACCTGACCACATTAGCTAGGGATTTTAGGAAATATAAGGATTTATTGGAGGAAAAGGACAAGAAAATAGCTTTAATGAAAAATAACTCAAGATTCCAAATGAAAATCTTGTGCAAACAACTGAGTTGGCAGTGATAGAAAAAGAGAGACAAGACCTGAAGTTTAAGCTAAATGAGGAACTCACAAAGAATAAGGAATAAAAGGACCAAATTTTTCTACTAGAGGAACAATCCCAAGGAATGAAAGATAAGACAAATAAGACTATAGTCTCAATAAACCCAAATTTGTTGATTGGATAGGTCAAATCCCTGACAATGTCAGAGGATTCAAAGAAGCTACAAGCTCCACTCTCAAGTCAACTATAGGAACTAAAATCAAAGTAAGAATATCTTGAGAGCACCAATACAGAGATGTATCAAGCATAGGAATACCTGGAGAAAATTGATGTTGAATTAGAAGTATTGAGGAGGAATCATCTAATCAAATCCACTTTCAAGGTTGCTAAGATAATTATTTTGGATAAATTCATGAACCATTTGACAAGCATTAGGATCATAGGGAACTGATAAACGAAAAATTAGAAACCATTAGAAGGGTCCACAGGGAAATTATTTCCATCAAGAATTTTATTGGTGACTCCTCCACCAAAGTCGTAGTGATCATTAATTTCCTAAATCATATTCCTAAGGAGGATATTATGAAGGTAAAAATTGATAGATCCAAGTGGGTAGAAAGAGCTAACTAGATGAAGAGAAAGAAAAAATTAGTCACATTGGTGGAAAAGAAAGCATATGCATTAGCTAAATAATTTCGAGGCTTTAAAGACCAATGTGAAAATCTATCCAAGAGGCAATTCTTTTTGTTCTCTGATGGGAATGGCGATGTATATTCCAAATAACTACTCATGAAGAGCCTCAATGATATCAAAGAGGACCAAAACGTTTTCAGTGAAGAAGATCATCCACTGCATGGGAAAGATATTGTAAATCTGCATGAATATTATTTTGAAGTTTTGTTTATGTTAAAGAAAAAATTTCAAAGAGCTAGGCCAAGTGGACTATGAAATGGTGACAACCTTTGAGGGAACCATTTTGGATGCACATGTATGTGACATCCCAATGGGTAAGGAATGGAGAGGCATGTTGGACTTATATAAATGTTAATTTGGTAGCTCAAGGACAGATTCCCTCCTTTGGACAATCTTCCTCATCAAGAAAGACCCCTCATAGCCTTCGAATAATTTATTTTGGTTAAGGAAAAATGCATTTTTAAAGGAAACCCACATGTGCACCAAAAGTTTAGGTTGAATTTAAAGAGAAATTGGACACCCTTGGAAACATATAAATACAAGACAATTGACCTCATTTTAACATCATCATCAAGCATATTATCCTTATCTCTTATTTGGATTAGTTCTCATAGGTTTGAAATTGGTTCATATAGGTTCCAAGTTGTAGGGTCCGAGCTCATACATGTGAAAGGAAGTTTTATTCTGGAGCCATGAGCTTGCTTCATGGAAATATCAGTAGTAACCACTCACTAGATAGGGTATTTCCTGTGCCTGGAGAGCTTCAACCACGCTTACTATCACTAGGTCCGTGCAGTTGTAATCTTGACCTGAATTTTGTTGACCATTAACCATAGAATTTAGATATTTTGATTTTGATAATATTTTTCTACATGGCTCATCTATTGGATATTTCTTAGTTGGATTTGGGATTGAATTTGCCTCTTTATTGGTGAATGGGAACATTGTAATCTCTTTGTTGAACATTTTATGACAATCTAATAAGAAGAAAAGTTTGAAAGGGTTTTCCTCTTTGTGGCTTTTTCCCTAGTCTTTGACCAAAATTTCCTTGTGTCTCTTATTTCTCTTGATTATCTTCTACTTTATATTACACTTACTTTTCTATCTACAATTTCTATTGATCATTAGAAAAATAAATTGTGTTGAAAGATTGCTAATTAAATAAAAGAATTGGGCTAAAGTGATTGTAACAACATAGAATAGTGGAAAATTAACATGGAATCAGAGCTAAGGTGAAGACAAGCCCAAGGAGAAATAATTCTTGGAAGGAGATGAAGGAGTCTATTTAATTTGGTCAAGATGTATACCTCTTATTTCAAGGATAATGAAAAGTTGGGTGACTCATATAAATTTGTTGCTTGGAATATCAAGTTAGAAGTTATACTAGATGACAATGATATTTTGGAGTATATGCAAGGAAAGGTAGCTGAGCCTCCATCAAATGATTCTATTGTTGTAAAATCAAAATACAATAAAGGTGAGCTGAAAGCCAAGAAAATTATCATTGATGGTTTCTAAGATCATTTGCTTGTTTGTGTTGCTAACTTGAAGAACTCTAAGGACATTTAAAACAAGTTGGTTGGGATGTATGAAGTAAAAAACTTGAATTATATTCTATCCTTGAAACAAATTTGAACAGAGAAAAATCCTTTCAATCCTATATCGTGAGAGTATCCCACCTAAGGAATCAATTGCAATCTGTTGGTGAACAAATATTTGAAAAAGCATTGGTGGTGGTGACTCTTCAAGGTCTTCCTCCTATTTGGTAAACCTTCATTAATGTTTTAAGAAACAATAATTTTATTCCATGATTTTATGAGCTCTTTGGGAAATGCACTCAAGAAGAGGCCAAGATGATTTCAAGAGGAAAAATTCAAAATCATGACCTATGCATTTGTCACTCAAGGAAAGAAGAGAAAAGGAAGGGGAAGACCATTTGGTTCAAGAAGACCCCATCCTAAATCAAAGGAATAATAGAATATCAAGGGATATTGAATGCTACAATTTTCACAAGCATGATCACTATGCCCCATACTATTTGAAGAATAAAGTTGTTTTAAGGTCCCATTACAATAATAATTACAACTTCAAATAACATGTTGAACAATAGAACATGAGTTGATGATCGAAGAAGAGGACATGATAGAAGGATAAAGGATGATAGAAGGAGAAGAGATACTTCAGATGACTACAAAGAAGGTCGTTATCCTCAGAAGAGGTAAAGGAAGTCCAGGTATGAAAATAATGTAGCTTCTAGTCAATGTGAATATATTTTTATTTATGTTATTTCTAGTTCTCCCCCTTCAGATTTTTGTGATAGTTGGTCAGTAGATAGTGGGGCTTTTGGAAATTTCTCTAGGTACAAGAAATTCCTCTCTAACATGGTTGAGAGGGAGAAAAGTTTGAAAATAATTCTTGTAGACAACTCTACTCGTCCTATAAGTGGTTTTTCTTCTGTCGAATCTTATTTGGACACTGGTGAATCCATTCTTCTTCATTACATGATGTATGTTCCAAGAACAAAGGAGAAATTGGTATCTATTTATGCTTTGGAAGACAAGGGTATTATAGTAGCTTTCAGCCAAGGAAAATTCCTCACATGGCCTATGGAATCTTGCATGAGGGATGGTTTTACCTTGGGATCTAGAGTTGAAGGAGTCTATAGAGTCAATGGAAGACCTCTACTAGCAATTGTCCATGACACTAATCATCAAAGTGATTTATGGAACTGAAGGTTAGCAAATTTACATTATGAAGCTCTACAAAAATTGAAGAAGTTAGTCTCTAGGATGCCTAATGTCCAAGCCAATCATGATGGAATATTTCTAGTGGAAAGAAGACAAGGGGATTATTCCTTGCTAGAAAGAACAAGACCAATGATATCATTCAACTCATTCATTTTGACCTATGTGGACCCATGCCTGTGCACTCTATTGGTGGACATCTCTATTATATAATATTTATTGATGAATTCTATAAGAAGACATGGATATACCATTTGAATCATAAGGATGAGGATTTTGATATGTTCAAGGACTTCAAATAACAAAGAAAATAAAAATTTTCAGGTCTGACAATGGTGGAGAGTATATTTCAAAGGAGTTCATTTACTTTTGCAAGAAGGAACGTATCAAGATGGAATCCATTGTACTTTAAAATCCCGAGCAAAATGGACTGGATGAAAGAAAGAATAGGTCCATCGTAGATGCATTTTGAGCCATGCTCCATGATAAAAATTTGTCAAAATTCCTCTAGGGAAAAGCTACAAATATAACAATATATGTTCAGAACCAAGTTCCTCATTAAGCATTCAAAAACAAGACTCCTAAAGAAGTATTCACAGGTAGACGTCTCAGGATATTTAGTTGCCCCATGTATTTCCATGTGTCGAAGGACAAGAGGAAAAATTTGGAAGCCAGAACTACAAGAAAAAAGGACATTGGTGATGGGTGAAAAATGTCACCATAACCTCATTGGTGACGCTCAAAAGAGTCTTTGTCACCAAAACTGAATGTCACCAAAGGTGGCATTGCCAGAAGTATAGGTGTTGTAGTGACATTAAAAATCCATCACCAATAATGATTTATAATGATGAATTGCGACCATCACCATTTCATATGAGCAATGGTGATGGACCATAGCCTCCGTCACCAAAAACTGAACGTCACCAAAGGTGGCCTCACCAAAAGTATAGGTGTTGTAGTGACATTCAAAGTCCATCACCAATAATGATTTATAATGATGGATAATGACCGTCACCATTTCATATGAGAAATGGTGACGAAACATAGCCT
The DNA here is from genome assembly GCA_000404065.3 of Pinus taeda. Taxonomy (NCBI): domain Eukaryota; kingdom Viridiplantae; phylum Streptophyta; class Pinopsida; order Pinales; family Pinaceae; genus Pinus; species Pinus taeda. The sequence continues at coordinate 118,037 of APFE030638493.1, read as the reverse complement.
TCGTCACCAAAAACTAAATGTCACCAAAGGTGGCATCACCAAAAGTATAGGTGTTATGGTGACATTCAAGTTCCGTCAGGAATATTGATTATAATGATAGATAGCAACTGCCACCAATTCATATGAACAACAACGATTTATTGTGATCGATATTTCATGGATGTCACTATTGGTGTATATATATGGTGATGTTTGATGACCGTCACCAAAAGCTGCATTGTCAAAAGTATAGGTGTTGTGGTGACATTTAAGGTATGTCACGAATAATGACTATAATGACGGACAACGATTGTCACCATTTCATATCAACGACAATGATTTATGGTTATGGACCTTTGAGGGTTGTCACTATTGATGCATATATATGGTGGTGTTCGTTGGCTGTCACCATTTCATATTTTGGCGAGGGTCAAAAAATGTCACCAAAGCTCATTGGTGATGGCCAAAAGAGCCTTCGCCACCAAAAATTGATCACCGCCATTCCATATGGATGTTAGGGCACGATGGAATCAAACCACCAACCTCCTACTTGTAAAGCAGGTGCTCTTCCATTGATCTAGCACCCTTTAAAGAATTAGACTTTTAAAAATTATACCGTGAATCTTCATAAATTGTAAATTCTACAACTTTCAATAAATTAAAATCTCGGCAATATTTTACTAAATAAGCAAAGAAACATCAAATCTGCAGGTCCCTACCTAATGGTTATGGAAGTTATGAAAAGTGGGTGAAGGGAAAAATAATTATGTATAAGAGAATCAATATGTTCAATTGAATACTCAAATAGAAGTGAAACTTTGAAGACATTTATAATCTATAAATGACCTATAACTAGAAAATGCACCAAATATTGCAAAGGAAATGTCATAAGTGGATAGCATATGGAAGAAGAACATTGATGAATACAGATGCAATATGTTATAGGTTGAGTGAGAAAAATCTCAATGTTGTTGTTTGGTGTTTAGATATTTGAATGATATCTAAACTTTTGTGAAACTATACAACACAGATCTCCGACAACCATGAATGACATATGATAATATATATCTATCTATCTATCTATCTATCTATCTATCTATATATATATATTATAATATATATATATATATATATATATATATATATATATATATATATATATATATATATATATATATATCCCCTTTACATAAGCCAACATGTAATTAGAATTTCACAAGTCCACACTTAAAACATGACAACAACCAACAAATAAAAGAAATTGACTTGGACAGAAAGCAACAACTTCACCTTCATTCTTGAGCTGCTTTTGTTTATTTGAATTTGACTTGTGACATTATTTATCTAAAAAGGAATCAAAATCATCACTAGTATTAAATTCATCCAACACGGACTTTGAATATCCCACTGACATCTGCATTTTTGTTGCCATGGATGAAAACCATGGAGTTTCTTGTCGATAGTATAATAAAATGTGTGTATGTTTCTCAAGAAAACATTCCTTATTAACCATTGTTACCTGAGAAAAACCAAAGAGACAACACAATATCAGCGTACACAAAATACCCTACCAAAATATAATCATAACTTACCAAAGAATTCTAAAGGATGTTCTTAATTAATAAACTTTGTATTTGGAAATATTGTTTCTTTAGATTTAAAAAATACTATGTTGTACAACACTTCTGTTTATTTATCCAGGAAATTATATCATAGCATATGTCACACAGTAGCAATCTACAGTACCTAAAGTGAAAATACAAATTTACTCAAAAAAGTGGATTTAGAAAAGAGATTTGAAAACTATAAGTTTGTCATCATACAAGTTGTGTAGGCTATGCAAGTAGCCATTATTTCATAATGGTTGATGTTTCAGACCCAACAATTATTGTGACAACCACAATGGGCTAATCAATATAACATCTAATTATGTATTCCAGTGTGTAAGATTATAGAGACAACAAGGTAAAAATACCAACACCTGAAAGGATATGTCGAATACTTAAGAAGTTTTTAGTTTACATATAAATAGAAAGGTATAAAATCATGTTTATATAGAAATGGATTAATAAATATGGGAGATACTATAGTCAAAGCAGTGATACTTTTGTAAAGGTAATTTAATTTGCAAGGCTAAAAAATGATGTCTACCTGTAACAACACAACACTAGCTCCATCCCCAAAAAGAACAAAAGAGCTTTGGTCTATCCAATCAACATATCTAGAAAGAGCATCTACTCCAATAACAAAAACATTTTTAAATCCACTACCTGTCATTGTTCCAAGAATACTAACCATAAGTAAATGAATTATACAAAAAAAAAGGATTTATCAACAATCAGAATAGACACAACAACTCACCTTTTAGGAAACATGTAGTTGTTACAAGACCCAACACAAAGACATTACAAGAAGTTGTAATGTCGAAAGCCAAGGCTTTTATACAACCCAACTCACTTTGCACCTGATATCAAAATTGCTTTTTTTTCTAATATAGAATCCTGAGTATGAATAATCAATGCAAAACTTTACAGAAAAATATCTAAAATCTCACGTAGTAAACTGTATTTGTTAAAATTATACACATTGACACAAAAAATACCAATTTAATATGGTTAAGGGGAAAAAGCTTATGTCCTAAAGACATAGGTTGTCAGCATGTAAAAACTTAATCCTAACAATAACATGAAATCCAAAAAAATGGAACTTTTGAGAGTTGAGAACAAAATATTTTATAGACCCTTGGTTGGATCCCATTTAAAATTTGGAACAATTATATATTTCCATAAAATCAACACATGCACAATCATTAATATCAATTTGTTTTTATTTGGATATCACGAGGCAATCCACTTTGTGGTGGCTACTGCATGAAATTTTCATTCAAACCCAATAGGAATGTAGTTGCAGAAAGATGTTCATATACCAACATAATTATCGATATATATGGAATAATTTTTGGTACCATTTTATTACACATGTGAGAAGAAAATACTACTAATAGAGAACTGGAAATTTTTTAAAAACATAATACACACATGCACACAAGAACAAGTTTTGAAGACACCAAATCATGCAAGTGATTGCAAAATGTATCCTAATGAGAAACTCTTACAGTGAAGTTCTTTGATTTAGTTTGTGTAAATACATTTGAAATTGGTTGCTACGTTGCATAGGTAACAAATGTAGCCTCAGTCACAAGTCCCACAACATTGGAGGAAGCTCATTTGTTGAAAATTCAAAACATTAAACCAAACTATTTACTAAAGTGTGGTTTACTAACCATGGGACATGTGGGTTAGAGGACCATCAAATTCTGCCGAATGATTAAAATAGAATATACTTAACCGTAATATTTCATATGTTGTGTCGGTTAGTCTAGTTAGTCATATGAAAAATATGCTCACTTTCTCGTCTTCGTTATGGTCTGCTTCTAGTTTGCCTGTGTTCTAACCTCCATCTAGTCTCAATTGTTTCAACCATTTGTAATTTTTTGTCTTTATGCAAAATGCAAAGAGGTTTTCAATACCTTGGAGATCAAATAGGGCATGTCTAGATCACCATATATAAAATTCTATAAATTTTATAGAATTTTATATATGGTGATATAAACATGCCCTATTTGATCTCCAAAGGTATTGAAAACCTCTTTGGATATGCTGGCAAGTGGAAACTCTCAGCTACGAGGGTTTCACTGTCCAAGCAAAAATTCAACTTTAAAAAAGGGAACAAAAAAGTCTCCGTAGGGAATGAAAAAACAATTACATGCTTCTTTTCTATATGTCTTATAAGTTATTTCCTTAATGATTTTTTGATCGGATTTTGAACTGCTATGAGACTCAACTCAAATAAATTCATGAATAGGTGGCTAAATGGTAAATATAGGTATGATCCAAAAGGATAGACGATATTGACAGTGATGTTTTCTATAAAAAAGTATCTTCAGTCACTAAGAGGCAAGCTAATAAAATAAGGAAAATAGGGACACTTAAAATGTGGAAAATAAGGATGCTTTGCATATATTATGACAAGGCACTATAAACTAATTGTAAGGAATAACATACTAAAATATGATAGACTGATCATCTTTGACTCATAGATATGCAAATAGGAGGCACAAGTTCATTTAGAAAGCAGAATGATTTTCAAAAGGCAATACAAACTATTTGTGAGAAGCAACAGACTAAACTAGGATAAAAATCATATGCTAAAAAGTCATAAATTTTCACAATATGTACAGATTCCTCTACATGCAACAAATTTTTTTTGATAAGAGCAATATTATACAAGATCTACCCTACATAAGAGAAATTATATACAAGAACATTCCTGAAATTTTCTAGGAATATCTCGAGTATGGCTAGCAAGTCCCTTCATCCCCAATGAAATCCATCACACAAAGGGACATTTCCTTACTCCCCAAAAAACCAGAATAGTGGGTATGATATTTTCTTTTTCTTTTTCTTTGGGGGGGGGGGGGGGGGGCGCACAAGAATAGCAAAGGATAATGTCAACCATTTTATCATCAACTTATAGTAAACATATTTAGATCCATGTTCAGCTCAATGTTGTTGAAATTTGAAAATGGATAATCCAAACTAGAAGCAACTAGTTCTAGTACTGCTTTGAGCATTTCCAGTCAGAACCCACCCATGAAACTAGAATTGATCAGTTTTTCCCAAAACTTCTAGTTCAGGAAAAAAATCGATCAAACTGGACAGTTTGACCAATTTTGTACCATTGCAACCCCAACCTCGGAAAAAGGAAAAAATAAACCTACAAAAAATCCTAAAAGTGCCATAAACCTCATTTCCCATCTATTTAATCATTCCCCCTATATTTGCTTCACAAACTTCTCATTGATCGTTTGATTAGTAAAGAGTGTTGATTCAACAATATTCTTGTGTTGGTTCATAGTGCTTCTTAGTCTGATTCACAGAGTTTAATCCAATGATTTGGAGCACTCAAGATTTGATCGGGGAGTTTCTTGGATCTATTACTAAACCTGATTTGGATTAAGACTTGGAGCATTGATTTGAAGATTTGATTGGGGTGCTTCTTGTGTTTTTGGTAATTTTGTAAACATCATGTCAACAAAAATATCACCAAGAATCAGGAAAAAGAATATTGACAACATCAGGAAAATATCAAAAAATATAGGAAAATTTAAAAAATACAAAATTATTCAAGGACACAAATAATTGACTTTATGCCTCTCCATCGATGAGTAGGGAAAATAATTTCATGCATCTCATGATAATATTGAGATATTTACAATATTCTCATGCTATTTTCGAGAATGAAAACACTACACAGTTTATCAGCAATAATATCGTTCTGGGGTAAAATTTGTGACATTGCAATAATACCAAGACCCTAATAATCACAATGTTTGTAACACTGGTTTTTGGAGCTACTCTTTTGCCGATTCCAGATGTTGATTTAATTTTTTCACACAATTTATTTAGATCTACTCTTGGAACTGATTCAGAGTGAATACTTGGAACTTGTAAAGGTATTTACAAATATTCTTCAAACCCTTTTTCTCTTAAGAGAGTTTGTTAAAAAAATCTAGAAATTAAATGTAAGGCTTTATTTGCAAATTATTTGTGGTAGAGAAAATGAAATGGCTCCCAAACATAAAAAGGATCCTACATGGAACCATTGCCAAGTAGCTGGGGATGAAATGGTATGAAACTATTGTCCCATGGAAATTGGTGGAGTGGTGGTTATACATAGACTGAGAGTCGAAACAACACCTAGAAAATATACTAGGGAAAATTAAATATTTATCTAAGAACTCAACCAAATTATAATTTGACATTCTCTGCTATTGAAAGCTATAACACGAGACAAAATATATGCAATAAGAATTAGGAAGAAATGGAAGTGAACATGATAATGAAAACCATAGTTTTGAAGATTCCACTACTCATCCTGCTAGGGATACCTTTAGAATCCCAATCCATCCAAAACATGAGGGTGATTATGGCACAAAGAACACAATCCTAATAGGCAAAGAGTTGACTCAATCTTTGTATCCAACAGACAACAACACCCTTAGTTCTTAGCCCACCATTGATAACAAATGGAGGAAGTTGCTTGGGAATGCATGGCTAGATGGTGACATGATGCAAAGATAAATTACAACCTAAGTTCAACAGGATACAAATAGGGATCTAGACATAGATTTTCCAAAAATTTTAAAAGCCAGGATCCAAATATAGTTGGAAAATAGAAAGTGCAAAAATATTTTGTAATATATATAAAGAGAGACAATTAAAAAAACAGTCAATAATCAAAACCGTTTAGGAATGACAAGAGTAAAACTACAATTTTGATAACCAAAACCAAAAAGCCATCCATGTATTATAACTCATAATTTGATAAGTCATAACCATCATTGACTATTGATAATTTTGAAGACCTTCTCGGCATGAGAACATCACAACTCATAACAATATTTTTGTAAGCAGCATCCACATGTCCATATCAACAGTGAATAAAGAATTGTCTTGAAGACTATGGCAAGACTAAATAACAGTGTTAGTGAAGTGACCAACAACGTAGCACATAAGAGTAGAATAGACATTGAGAACAAATCTTGAACATGATGATAGATCAAACCTTCTCAAACCTTGAAATTGTACAAAACATTAAGTAAAATGGTTGGCCTCTAGTTTCTCACCATATCTGTTTCTATTCCTTTAAGAATAAGCTTCATCAAATCTGCATTTACCTGCTCCCCCATGTGCCTATTTCCAAGGATTTTCAACACACCCCAAGGAAACACTTACATGAATTCAAGACACATTTCTAGCCATTGAAATGGTAATTATAATAAAACAACCCAACATCAAAGTGATTCCCTACAACAGAAACTAACATTAACAAGTTAACGAATAAACACACGTAGAACTTCACATTTAACTTCAATGTCACTACAGTTCATTTTTAGGTTAGGTAGATTCTTCTCTTTTAATCAAAGCAACAAAGGTAATGAGTTTAAACTTTAAAGGCATACCCTTATATCAAATTATACGCAAAAATTGTCACAACAAGCCCAAATGTTGGCTACAAACATCATCTCAAAACAAAAAACACAGCAATACGAGGAATTTTGATATCAAAAAAATTGTGGATTGTATAATTTTAAAATCCAACACCTTTGAATTGAGATTACCCTAGACAAAAGCAATTGCTCACCAAGCCAATCAATACATGATAAAAAAGAATTGTTTTCACTCAATGAAATGCATCTAAACTCCATGTTAACTATTATAACATCAATAAAATATGATACCATCATGATATAGATTCTATCGCTAATAAATTCCCATAAAAATGCTAATGATATAGCATAATATCTCTAGTCCAAATAGCTCCCATATTATGGAAAACATTAACTCAAACTATTTGAACCAAGCAGAAATATGGGAAAACAAAAAAATATGGAGTACAAATACATTAAAGTGTCACAACAAAATTAACTATAATTATTCAGCTATAGATCGAATACATATCATATGATACTTACGTAGGGAGCACCAACAAAAAGATCATCTGGAGTAGACATACACATCAAAACCAAGTCAACATCCTCTGGCTTGACTTTAACTATTTCAAGGGCTCTTCTAGATGACTCTACAGCTAAACCAATTAGTGTTTCAGCACTTGCAAAACAAAGTGAACTTAATGACGTTTTATTCCATGTAAGTGAGGAGGTTTTGGCGGACCTTTTTTTAGTATCCACAAAAAAATATCAATTCTAGACATTCCTTCATCTATTCCTTCCTTTGAGTACAATTATTCAATCCCCATTCTTATATAGTAAGCCTTATTTCCTTCCATATGCAAGAGTTCCTAATTAAGCGTTCCTTGTAATTATGCTCCCTAATTCTTCATTAAATATAAGATATATTACTACTCAGAGTCTCAATATGTAGGGAAAAAATGTTTTCAACTTATAGAACTTTAAATGGTCATTCCAATTAAAATATCTTCAACAACTTTGTGGTCTTTGTTGTTTCTAAGGCATTTGGGATGGTACATACAATACCAAGCCCTGTTGGCTAGGGATAAGCTTTCTTAACAGCCTGTTAGTGCTACATCCACTCATGTTCCCAACATCAACATCAAAGTTGAGGTGCCTCATTTGATTAATCCACAAAAACTGAAATGATTCGATTTCTTGGTGACAAAGTGTTTGTAACAAAACTTTCCCAATAACTATAAAACCTGAATATATAATTTTGGTAGCCACCTCACATAGAACTTGTTAGCAATTTGGAATTCCAACATCTCTATCCACTTTCTTAATCTAACAAATAGGATTTTCTAGCAAGAAATCACAAAAAATTTATATTTACATAAAATCTTTGGAGGCTTTCTAGCATTAGTTGCAAAAGTAATCAAAAACAAATATTTTACAATAGCTATAGTCATCATCAAATAAGTAAATGAAACTCGGAGTGTTACTAATAACTATAGTGATCCATAGAACTATAATTTGGTTGTGTTGTAACTAGAAGGAGTGAAGGTGGCACCTAAAACTTTGGGGCACAAGAAGTTGCTTCTGTTATCAGAAAAAGATGCTTAGATGCATTATTTCCATAATCAAATGATCCTCCAACATCACCATTATTTTCAAACAAAAAACCTTCCCATTTTACCTGTTGCATGTTAGTGCTAATGAAAATTTCTACAAAACTACTGCTACTGATTTTTTGCAAATTAGAAGATGAAAGATGGGGCATGCCTAGTGTTTACCTAGGCATGCCACCAATGGGAATGGAAATGGAGACTATAAATTTCCCACTGCAATATTAGTAGCACCTTCTGTGCCTACTTCCATGACACCACTGGCACTAACCGTAGTCAAGTTTGTACACTGATAATTTTCCAAAGAAAATCAATTGCTTCCTCTGCCTTGGACCTTGGAAATCCCATTTCAACCATCATAGAAATGGAAGCCTCATCAGGTGGATAACATCTAAACGTTGACCAGTACTTCTAGGAATACTATTTCTACTTCCTTTAACATCACCTATGGCAGTGTATACATGGGTAATAATGCAAACAACAAAGGTAATCAAAGATGGACTACAGTGACAAAACATTGGATTTCTCCAGATAGGTAGAACAACATTGAGAACTTGAGCATGTAGAGTGCAGACAAAAACCTTTGGATCCCTTGGAATAGTGACAAAGCCTCCAACAAATGGTTACACTAACTATGATACAGAGGGCATAGTTAACAATGAAGAATAATTCACAAGTTACTCCAAAAGCATGCAATAGCTTTGCAATGCCTCTAACAACCAATGTACATGCTCTAGCTTGTCATTTTATGTTTCCATTCCTTGCTGTGACATAAATGGTACTGTCTATAGAGAATGACCTATTGCTTCAAAAGTAGTCAAAAGAATTTTTAATGGTACCATGAACATAGAAAGAATTCACTACTGTTGTATTGCACATTCACTTATGGTTGTCATATATAACTACTGCAGGGTAGTGACACTTTGAAGAAAGTGATGACTCAAACTAAGATGAGCAACAGTTATCATCCACATCAAGACTGTCATGAATTTTTTTTACAAGAGTAACCACCACACTTCAAGCTTCAAGCATGCTATGGTGCTATCCAAGCCTTTTAAATCTCGAAAGGAGGTTGCAGCAAGAATCCATCCCTGACCTCTATGCTAAGAACAAGGGTGAGTGGTAGTCCCTTTATGCCATATGTGGAGAGAAATGGGATGAATTGGTTTCATGATATCTCATGTTGATGGCATCTACTTCAATAATTTGTCATTGTTCATGCTAGTGATAGTACTTCCTAGTCCCATTGACCTACTTTTTGGTTGTTTATTGTACTTCCTTATCCATATAAGTGGGATTATCAATCCCCATGGAGAGATGCTTGTTTTGATGTCTATGTTTATAACTCTTGCAATTACATCTTGATGTTAGCATTTTGCAAAACCAAACATTAACATAGACCTAGGCTTGATAGTATCACATTTTACTATAAGTAAAATGTTTGTTACAATTATTGGATTGGAAGCAGTCTTGTTGGTTACTTGCATACATTGACACACATATTTCATGAAATCCTACAATAGTTGATCTTAGTCAATGGTGTCAGAATTTTACCTAGTTTAGCTCTGATAGGGTTGACCACAGAATTGGGGCACACTCATCTAGCAGGTGCTCTTATTGTTGCAGGTCCATATAGCAGCATATGGAAGTGGTTTGCATTGGTTCTTATGCACATCGTAGTGTGAGGGAGGCACAATTATGTAGGAATGCAAAGTGAAAATGCATTCCTTCAGCATTAGCATATTTCTTGTTTTGGAACCTTAAGTTAAATTCAATTCACTACTATTCTAGATTTAGAAATTTCCAGTTTTCTTCAATTCAACTTTCAGTTTAGTTCAATTTTTGATTACATGCATGATCTATCCCCAAACAGGGCACAGATCCCTAGGTTTCTTAAGGCACTATGGTACTTACATGGTTAAGTCTCCAATATAGAAAGAGGGTGCGGTTCTCATAGGAGGGAATGCTTTATTTTGTTCATCTTCTAGTTGGGTTGCACTTGTATTGTAGCAACATAAGTAATTTGCAAGAAGTGTAGAAGGTTTAGGCATGGACAAGCTGATTTGTAAACTTCATACAACCTTTGCAATGGTGTCATGCCTTTCCACCAACTCAATTTTGGGTGTTAGGTTGTATGTTGATAGTGGAGACTTATGATGTATGATAGCAAACATATTGGCCTTCTTCTAGTTAGAGGAACAAGACACTAACAAGCAACTAGATCTTGGTGATGATGGCAAGTACCCAACATCTATGCTGGGTTTTATCTCATTTTGCATGCCAACAAGAAAAGTTGTGGAGTTCCATGCTTGGGTCATTATTTTATTAGTCAAAGTCCCCATTGTGGACTCCTAGGATTAATAAAGAGTCATTAGAGTTATGAGACCATTCTTGGGCTTTTGAACGATGTAAAAGAATTATCTTTGAGTCAAAAATGAATTATGTAACCTCCACACCAAGTCAGCCTCAAGAAAGGCAATTTGACCTCATTGGAAGGCTATATATACAAGGCAGTTCAACCTCATTTGAGCATCTCATCTCTCTTGCACATAGTTCGATATCTGGAAGTTAGAAGTTGGGAAAAAGTGTGAAGTTGAAGGAAGAGTCTAGAAGCCTAAGAGGAGTGCGAGTTTGGTCAAGGAGGAAGGGAAGAAAAAAATCAAAGTTTTGGTAGCTCTGTCTCTCTCTTTTGTGTGGGCTAGTTTAGGAGGTCAAAGTCTCCTTGTCAAAGTTGAAGCTGTTGCTAATGCCAGAAGCTGCCAAGTCAAAGCTGCTGCTGATGCTAGAAGCTTCCGAGTCAAAGTTATTGCTGATGCCAGAAGCTACCAAGTTGAAGCTGTTGTTGATGCTGGAAGTTGCCAAATAGAACTTGCTAGGGTTGAAGTGGTGCTACTAGGTCAAAGGTTGTATCAAAGAAATAGAGGTTGGCTTGGTGTGGAGGAGTTCTTTGTCTAGGTTGAAGAGTCTCAAAGAAAGCAATTGAAGAAAGAGATTTTGACTGGGTTTTCCCCTAGATAGGGGTTTTTCCCTCATAGAGTGCCTACATCTTTTGTCTTGTGTTTTTGTGATCTTCATGCACACATAATTTTGTAATTCCTTGATGAAATATAATATAACAAATAAGTAAAAGAAACCTACATAATTCTCAAGTAAATTATTACTCCCTCTATGAATGGGATTGAATACTCCAGGAAGCTATATCAAAAAGATCTTCTACTACTTATTCAATAAAGTTAAAATTCAAGGGTTCTTGGCTGCTCTTACAACAGAATTGGGAGATAATAAAAGCTATTAGAGGCCTGGGATCAACATCGTTAAAGATGAAGAATGGAGCTAAGATGAAGAAGGAGGAATAAGATAGTTTAAGGATCTATTGAAAGTAATCTGAGGAACCTTAAAAAGTTGATTAAAGGATCATATAAGGAGACCTTATAAGGAAAGAAGCTTACTATCTTCAAGGAAAATGTCTAACACAATAAAGGAAGAGAACAAATTAGAAGAATCATTCGATTACAATGCTTGGAAGAAGAGGATAGATCTAATCCTCGAAAAGAATAAAGTCTTGGATCTAGTAAAAGGAAAAGTGAACCTTGTATCCAGTCTCTTCATTCCTTTGATTTTTGAGAGGTGGATTTGTCAACCAAGTATACCTTGAAGGTCCTTGTAAGGCACATTGTCTATTAGTAACTACAACTTGAATTATTGGGGTAAGCATCTATGGTTTGGGTTTTGAGAAAAAGGTCACAAGGGACTTGCTAGAGTCTCTATAGAAGCAATGCAATCTCCCTAGTATCTTGTATTAGATGTGGCACTTGAAACATGAAGTTCTCTTTAGTCTCCACCTCCTAGAAGGAGGAGTGTCGACAAATCTTGTCCTCTTAGGGAATCTAATGATACATATCTTGACACGTAAATGGTGAGAGCATGATCTTAGTTGATGATGGGAATCTTGAGCCCATGGGATTAGTGTCTTCATATGTAGTTGGACAAACAATTATCTTTTAAGTTGCAAAAACAACTTAGCGTAAAATGTTAGTTTAGATCTAAGACATTGTGAGGGAGAAAACTAGGTGATTAGAATGCAATGCCATTAGATGTCCTCCTTGATTGATTCACCATTTTATAACTTGGGGGGGAGAATTAAAGGGAACATGTAAATTAGGGAGTCAATAAATGGAGATAATGGAAAAATTAAGAAAAAAAGTAACCTCAAAGTCTCAATATTTCCTTCAACTAGAATGACCCAAGGAGACCAGATCTTTATAGGAAAGGAATGGAGAGCCAGATATGGATCTCTCTCCCAACTCAAGGTAGAGTCTCAAAGGGCCCAAAATATAACCTCTACACCAAATTATTTTGTGGGTTACTCCCTAGTATTAGGAATAAGTTAGAGTTTCTTCTATTTCCTCCTCAAAGCATTTTATGCAAAATTGCAAATTGGTTCCAATATCGAAGCCAAGTTACATAAGACCATTCAATTATTTTAGATGAATGGAATTCCATACTCATTTTCTTTCTACTAATTACTCAGCCCAACAATATTGGGTAGAACAAAGGAGAAACCAATTCCGTATCCTCTACCCACTATATGAAGAAGAAATATAGCACCTATCATAGGAAGCATGCCCATTCCAACGAGGAATGTCAAACATTTAGGCCAAAGAGCTCCGAAAGGAAAAATACTTCCTTTCTAAGCATGTTAGGCCCCTATACTACTAGTGTAACCCCTTATTGTTATTAGTATAACCCCCTTATTATATTTTTGTACCCATGTAGTCCCCATATTGTTATTATTGTGCCCCATAGAAGCCCACTATTGTTATTATTGTGCCTTTACATTATTATTGTTATGTTGGCTCTGATTATATTATGACCCCTTAGACTCCTACATATAGAAAGGAGGTATTGTCATTTGTATCATCTAAAAATTGTTCATTTGTGTAATGTAAAGAAGGTTGCACTCTCGAAGAGGCTGAATTCTAAGGCCTTTATCTTTCTTTTCTATCTTTTTGTGAGCTAGTTTCATAACATTTGGTATCAGAGCTTTGGATTTTATGGTTTCACTGCTCCAAAGAAGTCATCATGGAATTTTCGCTATAAATTTTTTCTGTGATGTTTCAAAATCTAAAAACAAAACCCATTTGAGGAAACATCGAGCTACACCTTGGGTATGAATTTTAGATTTTTTCTCGCTATATGTTCGTAGATATGATCTGAGGAAGTTAGGGTTTTGGAAAGCTCTAGAATTTCATCTAAAACAGGTCATCATGGAATTCTCACTATAACTATTTCAATACAAAGTTTCAAAAGCTAAAAAAAAAACCCATTTGAGACGAAATCGTTCTGAATCTTAGATCGGAATTTTAGATCCTGTCTCACTAGATTTACGGAGACATAATCTGAGGAAGTTATGGTTTTTGCAGATTCCTGAATTACATTCCAAATAGGTCACCTTGGGAAAATCATCATAAATTTTGTTATGAGCATCAGATTGAAATGTCGTAAGAAGTTTCAGAAAGAGGAATTCTTTTAGATTTTTGTATGTTAGTTTCAGATACTAAGGTCTAAACAGTGAGACGTGGCATGTCGTACAAGTTCTCTCTACTGAACTAGTCTATAATAAGGTCATTGTGGGAGATTTGGCATAGCTCTTTCTTGGATAATCAAATTATTATCAAACTTGTTGGGTTAGAAATATAACTCATAGAGATACCTTGAGAAGAAATTTCAAAACTTGGAGATCTGAAATCACAGAGTTACAATTGTTTCAAGTTTGAGCTCCTAAAATCAAGAAAAATCGAGATGAGGAAGTTTGATGGAAAGGATCCGATAAATTGGATACTAGAGATGGAGAAATATTTTGATCTACATGGTGTATACTGTTACAAAAGGTATATATTGCATATTCATATTTAGAACAAGATCACATTTTATGGTATAAAGGCTTTGTTCTTGTAAACCACTTGTTACGTGGTCAATTTTCATGGAGGAAATTATAGCATGTTAAGAAGATACAAAGAGCAACACATTCTTTAGAGAAACACCACAACAATTGGAAGAAAAAAGAGAAAAAGTGCTTTGCTACAACGTGGAAAGAAAAATTATGGCAACAAGGAAGTCTACCCCTCACAACTATAAAGATGGAAGTGTTGTTTCTCCTAGCCTTCCACAACCTACAAGGGTTACACCA